>JAVUPR010000387.1:912500-1140546 GCA_036785695.1 Gentiana straminea | reverse complement strand
GATGCTATCCAACCACGTTTAGGCGGATGATCGAGGATGTTGGTTTGATCAAGTCATCGACGATTCACTTTACCCGATACGATTACTCATTTGTTTAACTAACGTGCTTGACCAGTGAGGAGGATAATTGAGGAGCTTCCATGCTTCTCCCTATGTTCACTGCATCCTCTTGATCTGCAGTTTAGTGCTTTTGTTCACCAGTTTTATTTGTTTGTTTATTTGTTCTTTTTTTATTATCTAGCCGTATGTGGCTTAGTGTTTTTCTATTCTTGAGTTTGTGTCATTTTGTTGTGAACTGTTTTGTCATTTTGATCTTTGTTTGGATATTTGAAATGTTGTTTCACTTTAGGATTGCTATTTTGTATTTCAAGTACTATAGAATTGTGTTGAAATTTTGTTTAATATATACATGACATTTGTTAAATTATACATTGCTTAGCTCCTGATGGTAGTGATAATTATAACTAATTTGGGTGGAAATGTCTGTCCAGTGTTTTGACGTGCGTAAATTACCATTTTTGAAAAATGCGTCGGTGTCTTTTTGCCTTATTGACGCATGCCGGCCCTCTTTGTGCACTTATAACCTTTTGCCCACACCTTTCTCACACACAACTTGTTTGGCAGTACATGTTGATCCCACCAGCGCGCGTCAATGGCTTGACAACCATGAGTCACACCTGTAACACCTGACGAACCTTGGATTCCAGCCTTTGTCCCCTTGACGCATTTGCTCAAGATAGGCTTATTGTGCAATCACCTACGACGTTTATTTCGGCCTAATAAATGTTTAA
The DNA here is from genome assembly GCA_036785695.1 of Gentiana straminea. Classification (NCBI taxonomy): domain Eukaryota; kingdom Viridiplantae; phylum Streptophyta; class Magnoliopsida; order Gentianales; family Gentianaceae; genus Gentiana; species Gentiana straminea. Next base: position 1,139,755 of record JAVUPR010000387.1, on the reverse strand, counting down.
AACCCTAATTCTTCTCTTTTTCGCTCCATCACTTTGCCCTCTTTCTTTCCCTCCCTTTTGCCTTACTCTTTTCTTAACACAGCTTCCCCACTGTCACTTATATCTTCATAGGATAATCGTCCCGTGCTTTTCTTGCAACATGGCTGGTGGAGATGCCATTACAACTAGCCACCGAACTCTTCGGGTACATTTGTCGAATTCTTTTTGGGCGTGGTATTAACTCCAAGAAGCTTTCGGATTTGACCGAGTATCACATAAATTCAGGGAGGTTGGAAGTTGTTCATGATACTTTCCACCAAGAAGGCGCCTAAACGTAGCCTGTTATTGCGTGGTTTCTCACACCATGTGTTGTGAGTCGAGCCTGAAAAGAAGATCCACTAACTTTCGATCATGGTTAGTGGGATTGAGGTTCCCTTCCACCTTTGGATGGATATCAATGATCCTTTTCGCCTCTGTTGCATTACCCCGTTGCTCCTCATCAGCATTATGAGATTAAGTGGAATCTGATAACATTAGTAATTTCATGGCTGCGTCTCTCTACTGCTGTTTGTGCTTTTCTGCAGGACGAGAAGATCTGAAGGCGGATTACTGGGTTTATGTGCTGCAGTTCGAGACACGGTCTTGGAAGCGTTCTATTAACAACCGCGTTCTCCCCAATAGACAACTTCAAACGGATGTGAATCTTGAGTTGCTTTTGCTGTCATCAAATCGGGCGCGAGGTGTGTATCCATTGCGGTGGAATTAAATTAATCAAGTGCATGGCCACATTGTATCCTTTGAGCTATGTACTTCCCCGCCAGAATGCCTTTCAGCGTGGCTGATCTCTCACTTGTGCACTGTGTAGCTCCCGGAGTTCCTGCCTACTCTCACGATGAGTGTTTCCCTAGTCCGTGCAGCACGTAAGTGGTCTTTGACTACCGTGATATGCTTAGTGCTTCCCCGTCTTCGATGAACTTGTCACAGTGAGCCGGACGTCGAGTCTGATTAGTTTGTGTGTTTGTTTGTTGGTTTGGTTGGCCTAGTTTGCCCGTTTATTTGGTTATCTTTTGTTCTTCTTTTGAATCCTTGTTGCCCTGCTTTCATGTTGAAAACAATGCTTTTGCGATCCGAATAATGTAATATATTTCTCTTTCTTTTCATTGATTTTGCTTGTTTTCATGCACTTTTTAATGCAAATTTGACTTACCTTGTGCTTCTACGCGAAAACCTCACCTTTTCTTGGGTTTTTACACTACGACCTACGTCGATACTTCTCTGACCTTGCGGCAATCCTCCTTTGCCTTCAGAGAGGAATGATGCACGTCTTTTTGGGTGTTGGTGGCGGCGTGTTCGGTTTACATGAACTAAACTATCTTGCCGTAATAGTACTTTTGTTTTCACGTCAGTATGTTCTTGTTTTGCGTACGCCACAAGACACTTTTAACCCCAATTTTGCCCTAATTTTTGTTGTGGTCATATCGATGTCTGTTTCCTCATCCACAGTTCGGGTTATTATATTATATATTCATTACTCGCTTTGCGTTGAGGACCAATGGGTTCTATAAAGTGGAAGTGGGAGTATAGTTAGTCTAACTGTGGAGTAATGTCTTTAATTGCTTGAGAAAAAGCTTACCTTTGATCATCCCCGAGGAATTTAGTTGTATGAGTTGCCTCTTTTGGCATGAATCACGATCTTGTAATTGATGATGTGAGTATTTCAATAAAGAAAGCGAGTAACTTTGACAAAACTTATAGGTGCATGTTATTCATTAGCTCTTTTGATGGTGGTCAAATCCATGGTACACGTATATTCCGGTCTGGTGTAACAAACCGACGCTTTCATGAAATGTACATGCATACTACTTGTTGCAACCTAGTTTAGGAATGTTATTCTTTTGAGGCAAAAATAAGCAATTACTTGCAGATAGAATAAGGATAGCGATTTTGTATTCCTTGACCAACCTGGCCAAATGGGCTGTACCGAACGTGATTTTCTTTTTGTCCCCATTTTAGCCTTATAGAGTGGTGAGACCCCATTGCTCGAACTAGGCTTGTTAAGTACTTAGCCATATTTTTAATCAGAGCCCTTACCCAAGATTGCGATACTACATTCGCTTGACCTCCCGCAAGCATAACCAAGAGTCTAGTAATTGTGAGGCGATGGTTTGGGTTTAAGTCCGGATGGAAGTGCTTTAGTAGGTTGAGATGGCATGCTTGTGAAATTGGATTCGGAAACTTAGTTGGTGTGGTGTCATTCAAAAAAAAAAGAAAAAAAACGATCTCTTTTTTATTTTGTATATTTTTTCAAAAGTCAAATAAAGAAGCTCTTCAACAATTCAACCAAAAATTAAAGAGAAGCTTGCTTTGTTGTAAATACTTCACCATCAATAATGAGTCATTGAAGGCAATTTTTGAAGCGAATTTTAAGATCTTTAGTGATGTCAATAGGGTAGGAAGTGACGTAGTTTGGAAGAGTCTGGTATCATAAAAGAGAAACGGTACGGATTCTTGCTATCTTGCCTTATTCTTTTGATTATCCTTTTAGCCTGCTTTCGTTAGCCAGCACTTACCTAGCCTGAACGATTACAAGCTTCGATTTATCAACTACCGGACCTAGTTCCGCTTTTGAGTTCAGAGTGCTTCGTTAGTGGTAGATCGATCTCGATTTCCTCAGAAGTTTTTGGTTGCATGTTTTGAACAATGTTTGCATGCTTTCATGATCGTTAGTTGATAACGGAGACTTGACGAATATTCACTCACTCTTTCATACTTCGTCATGGATCGTGAAGAACATACTCTTGTGATTTTGATAGGTTGCAGTCGCCTAATTGGATTTTCACGTCTTGATGTGCATGCCAGTCATATTTTTGTGTCTACTAGAATAACCTTATCGCTACTGGTCTTAACGAAGGGATGAGCAACTACGCTAGAGTGTGGAGTGGTTGATGTAAGCCAACTTTGATGGTATAATTTCCAATGATTTGCCTTTATTTTTACGATGCAATTAGCGATATTTTGACATCAACTTGAGCAATTTCAATGATGATGGGCACGCATATTTTGTGTACATAGATTTTCGAGAAAAAAAAAAAAACCACGTGTTTTTAGTTTATTATATTAGTTATTAGCTTGATTTTGTTATCGGATTTTCACGTGGTATCTGTTTTGTCTATTTTGACGGCACGAGATATCACGAGTGGGGAGTGTGGATTACTTACCTCACAAAATTGGTTTTTGCCAGTTCTTTTGTGATGATTTTTTGCCGTGGCAAGTATTCCAACCCGTGAAGATTGTTTGATACACATTAGGGGTTCAATCGAGTGGTCGACGGGAGGAATAAAATTATGATTTTGAGATTTTGTATATTGATGACTGCATGCCAAACCTGTCACGCGGCACTGCGTCACTGAGTGCGTTGAGCTTAATTAATGCGGATGTCCATTCAATCGAGTCACCTACAATTTGGACATGGCGCGCGCTTAAGGACTTCGACTGCGCCCTGTAGTGATATTTACTGGGCATGACGCGCAGTCAAAGGCAGGTGACGTGCGTCAAAGTGCTTGAAATCGGCCAAAGTTTAAATCTCTTTTCTTCTTTCATTCACATTATTATTCGAGAATCGGACTTCGTATTAACCCGGCCTCTTCCATCTTGCGGTGCGACCCATTTCACCCCAAAGGCTCTTATAGCCAAATTTTAGTAGAAATTAGCACTTGGAATTGATTGTAAGGGCTAAGAAGGATTCTGAGTTTAGCTTTGATTTCTTGTTGAAGTTGCTAACACACGGTAATGTTGACTCCATTAAAGCTTTTGAGGTTGGATGATTGAGACACCAACTCGAATTTCATCATTTGAAGTGGTAATCTTTAATCTTCATTATCATTCGAGTTGTTCTTACTGTTTGTAACGATTTTAATCTTGAGATGATTGTGTTTGTAGACATGGGTGGCTAGGTTTTCTTACAGCCAATATTATGTTGTAGATTTTAGCTTATCACTCTTCCATGATTGATTGGGAATAATTGTTTGTGTTGTTTGTATTTTGATTGTTGCTTGAAGCTTTACCCACTTGTTTTGTATTGTTAGATTGCATTGGAGTAATTGCCTAGTGTCAACATTTACATGTATTAACGGATACGAGAACGCAGAGATGTTAGACGTGGGAAGAGGGTAGGTGAAGGCGGAAGAGTCAAAATGTCGACCTCTCGTAGGCATTCGATTTCTTATCCGGGGGATAGTTGGCTTTTTCTGCCATTGCATTCACGGGCGTAGCATACCGAATCATTAAAGTTTATATTGCCAAGACCAAGGAGGAGGTGAGAGAGCAATTTCATTCACTGACGTTATGAGGGGGAATTGCTTGAGTAAGGAATGTGCAAGCTTCACATTTCAAACATAAATGAAGTAGGAAGGTAGGAATTTGTTCCCGTGATGTTACGGAGAGGATATGCTACAGGCTACATCGTTATCTTGGTTAGCTTTTTTTTTATAATTTATCATGCTTCATCAATTCGGTACTTTGTTTATGCGATTGATTAATCTTTCACTTTGAAATTGCGACCTTAGATCGAATTAATATAGACTTTTTGGTGTGTAACCCTCCGCTAAGTGTGTGTGTTCCACAGGAGACGACCTTGACTCACCAAACTAGACCACGGTCGACCCGGTACTGCTTGCCGGTTGAAGTTGGACACCTCGTTTTGGCCCACATCGGGCATCAAAAGAACACTATAGAATGAGAGGGACGATGATAATATAGATGAACTTCTACTCTGAAAGTTGCAAGAACAAACGTATGGCATCCCGGTTGCAAAAACTCATCGGCTTTGAAGTTCTTAGCGGATTTGATGCACATAAAAGTGTTGTATAGTGACCAAATGAAAGCTTCGACGTTCTTAGCAGCGAAATTGAAAGAAGTTTTACCGGAAGGGTCAAATTTACACGATTCATTCTACAAGGCAAAAATTTGGTGGACAAATTGGGTACGGGGTATGAAAAGATCGATGTATGCACTTTACTGATTGTGCTATTTACTATAAGGAGAATGCGACTTACTTAATCTTACATCCGAGTTTTCAAACCGTAATTTGTTATAAGGAGTCAAAAGGAAAAAGATAGCTCACAAAGTGCTACGGTATTTTCCGTTAAAGCCTCGTTTGAGAGCGTTTGTACTGCATCCCGTCACACGGCTCGATCTATGACATGTGGCATAAGATGGAGCCAGAATTACTACGGATGAGGGATGTGATGAGGGCATCCAACTTCGATGGCAAAGAATGGAAAGAGTTCGAGCGACCAATGCCACGACTTCGACTTTCTTCCAACCTAGAAAATGTCCGTCGAGTTACGGCTACTGAGATGGCTTTAACCCGTTTGATAGTTACTGGTAAACCATGCGGCACATGTGGCACCATTTGTAACGCTTATAAATGTTGAATCCAGTGCCTTTGTGGAGTACGCAATGACAATGAACTTTATAAACACATGTCACTAATTGTCCCGGGACGTTGAATCCACAATGCAAGGACTTTGATGCTTTTTGAGATACCATTGGTTGATGAGTTGCAAGGAAATTGTGATCACGAAGGGATGGTTGTGCGTGATCCGGCTACAAATTCTACCTTCAAAATGAGAGTTGCCCTTTTGATGACCGTGAATGACTTTCCCATTTTCGTAGTTACCTCTCGGGTTGAAGATGCAATTCGGGGTTATAAAGCATGTCCCACTTGCAACGACGACACACCTTCGGTACAATTGATGCATAAGATTGGATATGTAGGACATCGTAGGTGGCTTCGAGGCGAATCACCCGATCACGAAAGAATAAAGGGTTTAATGGTCAAATCTGAAACATTAATGCCTCGCCTTCGGAAAACCACAATGAAAATACTCCAACAATTCATTAGTAACCTACACGAATGCATGCCAGGGAAACACCCACAATACGGTACGAACAAGAATAACTTGAATAAACGTCCGGACGGCTATTCTAAATTGGTCAGACACTGACCATCTATTAAGGAGGTGGCCTTATTGGAACTTATGAAGAAACTCCGACACAATCTAGAGCGTTATGCATATTGACAAGAAGGTGTGCGATAGTTTATTGGGTATGGTTTGTGAATATTGATGGTAAGAACAAGGACACTAACAAGGCACGCCGTGATCTAAAAAATATGGGCGTGAGAAGAAAAGAACTACATCTAATTAAACGAGGCGATAAAGACGTGAAACCACGTGCGGGGGTTCGGCGTTTAGCCAAGTAGATCAGGACAAAATTCTATGAGTTATAAAAGGCGTTCATTTCCCCGATGGTTTCGTTATGAAACTTGCACAAGAATGTAGTGAAAATGGTAAAGACAAACTTAAGCGGGTTAAACGATCTCATGATTGTCATGTCATACTACAAAGGCTTTTACCAATCGTGCTACGACCATTCTTGAGAAAAGGCATTTACGATACAACCAATGATTTAAGTGATTTTTTTCAGATTGATTTGCACGCGCACGTTGAGGGTTAGTGATTTAGAAAATGCAAAAGAGAAGGTTTTGGAAATCCCGTGTAAACTAGAAACAATATTCCCACCGGCTTTCTTTGACATTTTGATACATGTTATAATGCACCTTCTGAAGAAGCGATTAGAGGTGGACTCGTTCATTTGAGATGGATGTATCCCATTGAACAATTTCTAGGTAAGCTAAAGAAGTACATTAGAAATCGAGCCAAGCCGTAAGGTTCTATCGCGAGAGGCATATGTGGCAAATGAAACCCTCATATTCTACTCGTTGTATTTACACATTTTTCAGAAACGAGACTAAGTTCAATAGACCCGACAGAACCGGAGTTGATAACGAAGATCCAAGCAAGAATAGTATATCCGTATTCAAGACTCCATTCCGATCAATTGGTTCGATGACAAGCTTGACATTCAAAACGATCGATGAGGATCGAAGGTTCAAAGGTATGTATTGCAAAGCGCCCGGAGATCGATAAATACCTCGAGTAAGTTAAAAATACATTCTTAATACTTTTGCTTTTTATTACTATATTCCAATATTCTAACTAGCCTTATAAACATGGACCGGTGAACATTGTGCTCACCCGTCAACTTATTGCTCGATACACAACATGGAGAAAATGCACCGTCATGAATTTCCCGGATGGTTTTATTTAAAGGTACCACATAACACATCGTGCAATATTGTGAAGATGTCATTGTATGCATGAGTTGTATAATTATTTTTAACTTATACATGGTACATTATGCAAAAGATGCTTGAAATCCGTAAACATAGCCCATCGACTTAAATGACCAATTGTTAGCACTAGCAACCGGGTCTTTAACAACGGTCAAAACCTACCGTAGTTGTGTGATGAACGGTGTCAAATCCATGGCACACAAACGGGATCTCACACGAACAACTCAAAACAAAGGTCGGGGTTCTTGTCAAGGGAATACCGAAGGTATTACATGGTACGGAGTGTTAGAAAACATCTACGTAGTAAACTATCCAAATGGTAACATGGTTGTACTTTTCAAATGTAAATGGTTCGATACTAGTAGAAAAAAGAAGGGTGTCCGTGTATATAAAAACAGAACAAGCATCTACACTGAAAACACATGGTATGACGACGAGCCATTCATTCTTGCCTCACAAGCAGAACAAGTGTTCTATGTAGATGATTTGTATAATGAATGTGACTGGAAAGTTGTTGAGCATTTTCAATATCGTCATATCTTAGACCCTGCAAATACTGATGCGGTTGTTGAAGATTTGGTAATTGACGAAACCGTCCATGAAAATTTCCAATTGTTCGTTGAACTGCCACCGATGGAACCGGCAAGCATGAGTGCAAATGATGTAGATGTTGGTGAAAATGATGATATTGAGGAATTAGATGATAGCATCGATCATGAGTATGTATCAACGGATTGTGACGATGATAATAATAGTGTAGATGATGACATATTTGACTCGATGCCACCCACCAAAGGTGCATTGACAATGAATGATACTATAAATCGACGTGCTTACGTGAGTTCATATTTTTGTTGTGACTTAATATAAAAAATCAATCTAGCATTAAGGCGGAGATACATATTATTAGTGTTTTAATCATACTATATCAACATATATATGTTACTTGTACGAGATACTTGATCATACATGGCATGTGCGGGATCTCGGTTGGCTCTGACCACCTCACGAGCATCCTATTCGACTACCCGCCAGTTGTGAGGAAGGTATGTAACTTTCATTTTTTTTCTAGTGTGAACTTTCTTATATTCGTTGTATTAACATTCACATGTACAATATAGACTTCATGGATGATGACATAGAGGAAGATCCTCGGCCAATCTCATTCACAAGCAAAAAAACAAGGTGAACGTGGGATTGCAAAAGGCTTAAATGTACGGGCCTAGCTTAGAAAGCTAGCGGGATCCAAGATACCGCTTACATGGGATCCAAGATTTCCCAAGGTACGAAAGGCGGTGGGTAAAAACTCATCATTTTTACTTTCCGAGATAGGTAGGGTTGTGCGGATCCGATGTCCCCCTAGCACCGAGAACTCGGCGAAAAGTCGACGGGCAGAGCCAAAGAGCTAATTTGGCGAGAAATTGAGGTATATTTAACTAAATTTAAGTGCTCAACACTATCGGATTATACATTTCATTCTACTAGTTACCAAACGTTTGGTTTTATTGCGTTTTCGGTAGACACTTTTACACATGTTTATCGCCCAATAGTGCTAGCGAAGCTTCGAAATATTTAGAAAATGGAAGAGTAAGATGGCCACTCAAGTAAACGACTACTTGAAAAAAGGGGGAACTTGGCCTCCTCCCATTTTAGATGAAACCGTCGCAACACAAGCGGATTGGGAGGCATTTCTCCGATATATTCAATCTGAGAAATTTAAGGTGAACTTTTTATTCTAATATACGTGTTACATTTATTCAATCATTATTTCTTATATATTACTTGAAATTAATCGAAAAGTACATTTTATTGCAGAAGCTATCTGAGCAGAACAAAAAAAAACCGTGCTAAAACTAAATATACGTGTTCTCAAGGACGGACGTCTATGCCCGCTATTCGATGGAAAGATGTAAGTATTAAATTTTAAATCCTTATAACTTCTTCCTTTATTTTTTAATTATCCAAACTAATACTACATATGTATTTTCTAGAAAAATCCACTTGAATATCCTTTGGGAGATGATCCTATCGAGATATGGGCCGAGAAGCATCGGAACTCTGAAGGTCAATTCGTTAATGCGAAGCGGAGGAGGATTTCGTAAGTGATATACCTTCTACATATATATATATATATATATATATATATATATATATATGTGAACATTTTATTCCTCAATTAACTTAATTACAAACGTTTTTTTTATATATGTTTAGAAGAGATCGCTTGAGTTCAAGGAAAGGATTGCTCCCGGAAGACGAGCAACTCACGAAGAAGAGGAGCAAATCTTTACTCAAGCCTTAGGTTCAAGGCAAGATTATTTGATAGGCCTTGGACCCACTCAACCTCGTCAATTGCTCGCTTCGCAACAAGTTTGATGCCTCAACATCGGCATCAACCCAAAGTCGGGACATCAAATTTGAAAAGATAAAAAAAGTCCCAAAATCGGTTAAAGAAGAAAAACAAATGGTTAACGGCTTGTTTGAAGTGGTTTGTTTGAATCTATGAAAAGTCGCGATCGAACCATACACATGCCGGACATGCCGAGCCTTCGATGATGATGATGATGATGATGATGATGATGTTGATGATGATGATGATGATGTTGATATTGATCTTAGTGATGATCAATAAGGTTTGTTTGCATGTACTACACTTTAGTAAACGAAAGTAAGGTTTGTATGCATGTTTTTAAACATTATGGTTTTTACGAAACATCGTATGTTTTGTTTGGTTTTGGTATGGCTTTGAATATGAAAACATGTATAAGATTATGGAATGAGCATGGGAGGCCATGCGAAACAAAATTTGTATTTAAAAAAAAAAGTTTTTTCGGGACGACATAGTCGTCACAAATGCATATTTTATGTTTTTTTTTATTCGAAAAATTATTACCTGAAATATAAAAAAACACCTTTTGAGACGACATTTTCGTCCCAAATGCATATTTTAAATTTTTTTTATTCGAAAAAATCATAATATGAAAATATTAAAAACACTTTTTTGGGACGACAAGCCATCCCAAAAAACAATTTTTATATATTTTCATATTTCAAAAAAAATTAAATTAGAAAATTATACAATGTTTTTTGGGACGAGATGTCGTCACAAAAATTGTTTAATTATTTTTTTCGGTTAATATTATTTAATAATTTAAAAAATTAATAAATTGCTTTAAGAACGACAAGTATCGTCCCAAAAAACATTTGCCATGTCACCGTTTGGTCTTTTCCACGTCATTAACATGAAAATCAAAGCCACGTCAGCGACTTGTCACATCATCACATATTTAAAGGGACGACTTTCCGACACAAAAAACGTTTGGCTTGTTTTTTGGGACAAATCCAAAGTGGCGACACTTTTGGGACGACGTGTCGTCCCTAAAAACAACTTTTGCGATGACAAGTGGTCTCTTGGGACGACTTTTTGTCTTCCCAAAAAACGAGTTTTCTAGTAGTGATAATCCCTTCTTGAGAGTGACTTCCGGGTGCTTAGGGAACTAAGACTACGATAGTGGTTAGAAACATGATGGTATAGCTTCTTGTTTATAGAAGGTTTCCTTAGAAATATCTATGTTGACCCATTAAATGTGCACTAAGGATTGTTATTAGTACCTATTTAAATGTATACCAAACCATACTCTCCATCCGTCATAAATTGAACATACACGCCGTCCGTTTGAAGATCCGGCATCCCGAGGTCACCCGTTCCCAATCCACTCTAGGGTTAAGGGGTCCCGGAATTGAGGGTTTTCAAATCGAGCCGTCCGTTGACGACGAAACGGCTTCCCATACTCTAAATCCATCATAAATTGAACATATATGCCGTCCGTATGATGATCCGACATCTTGATGTCACCCGAGCCAAATCATCGGTTCTTTCAGGTTGGCAAAGTCGGGAAAGCGTATGTAAGGGTAGGTAAGGCTCGGAAGGGGTCGGTAAGGGTAGGTCGGGGACCGGAATAATCCCTTCTTGAGAGTGACTTCCGGTTGCTTAGGGAACTAAGACTCTGATAGTGGTTAGAAACATGATGGTATAGCTTACTGTTTATAGAAGGTTTCCTCGGAAATATCTATGTTGACCCATTAAATGTGCACTAAGGATTGTTATTAGTACCTATTTAAATGTATACCAAACCATACACTCCATCCGTCATAAATTGAACATACACGCCGTCCGTTTGAAGATCCGGCATCCCGAGGTCACCCGTTCCCAATCCACTCTAGGGTAAAGGGTCCCGGAATTGAGGGTATTCAAATCTAGCCGTCCGTTGATGATGAAACGGCTTCCCGTACTCGAGAATCCATCATGAATTGAACATATATGCCGTCCGTACGACGATCCGGCATCTCGAGGTCACCCGATCCAAATCATCGATTGTTTCGGTTGGCAAAGTCGGGAAAGCGTATGTAGGGGTAGTTAGGGCTCGGGAAGGGTAGGTCGTGGACCGGAATAATTCCTTCTTGAGAGTGACTTTCGGGTGCTTAGGGAACTAAGACTCTGATAGTGGTTAGAAACATGATGGTACAGTTTATAGAAGGTTTCCTCGGAAATATCTATGTTGACCCATTAAATGTGCACTAAGGATTTTTATTAGTACCTATTTAATTGTATGCCAAACCATACTCTCCATCCGTCATATATTGAACATACACGCCGTCTGTTTGAAGATCCGGCATCCCGAGGTCACCCGTTCCCAATCCACTCTAGGGTTAAGGGGTCCCGGAATTGAGGGTTTTCAAATCAAGCCGTCCGTTGACGACGAAACGGATTCCCATACTCTAAATCCATCATAAATCGAACATATATGCCGTCCGTACGACGATCCGGCATCTCGAGGTCACCCGATCCAAATCATCAGTTGTTTCAGGTTGGCAAAGTCGGGAAAGCATATGTCAGGGTAGGTAAGGCTCGGGAGGGGTCGGGAAGGGTAGGTCAGGGACCGGAATAATCTCTTCTTGAGAGTGACTTCCGGTTGCTTAGGGAACTAAGACTCTGATAGTGGTTAGAAACATGATGGTATAGTTTACTGTTTATAGAAGGTTTCCTCGGAAATATCTATGTTGACCCATTAAATGTGCACGAAGGATTGTTATTAGTACCTATTTAAATGTATACCAAACCATACTCTCCATCCGTCTTAAATTGAACATACATGCCGTCCGTTTGAAGACCCGGCATCCCGAGGTCACCCGTTCCCAATCCACTCTAGGGTAAAGGGTCCCGGCATTGAGGGTTTTCAAATCGAGCCGTCCGTTGATGACGAAACGGCTTCCCATACACCGAATCCATCATGAATTGAACGGATATGGCATCCGTACGACGATCCGGCATCTCGAGGTCACCCGATCCAAATCATCGGTTGTTTCGAGTTGGCAAAGTCGGGAAAGCATACGTAGGGGTAGTTAGGGCTCGGGAGGGCTCGTGAAGGGTAGGTTAGGGTCCGGAATAATCCCTTCTTGAGAGTGACTTCCCCGGTGCTTAGGGAACTAAGACTCGATAGTGGTTAGAAACCTGATGGTATAGCTTACTGTTTATAGAAGGTTTCATCGGAAATATCTATGTTGACCCATTAAATGTGCACTAAGGATTGTTATTAGTTCCTATTTAAATGTATACCATACCATACTCTCCATCCATCATAAATTGAACATACACGCCGTCCGTTTGAAGATCTGGCATCCCGAGGTCACCCGTTCCCAATCCACTCAAGGGTTAAGGGGTCCCGGAATTGAGGGTTTTCAAATCGAGCCGTCCGTTGACGACAAAACGGCTTCCCATACTCTGAATCCATCATGAATTGAACATATATGACGTCCGTACGACAATCCGGCATCTCGAGGTCACCCGATCCAAATCATCAATTGTTTCTCGGTTGGCAAAGTCGGGAAAGCGTTTGTAGGTGTAGTGAGGGCTCGGGAGGGCTCGGGAAAGGTAGGTCGTGGTCCGGAATAATTCCTTCTTGAGAGTGACTTCGGGTGCTTATGGAACTAAGACTACGATAGTGGTTAGAAACATGATGGTATAACTTACTTTGTTTATAGAAGGTTTCCTCGGAAATATCTATGTTGTCCCATTAAATGTGCACTAAGGATTGTTATTAGTACCTATTTAAAGGTATACCAAACCATACTCTCCATCTGTCATAAATTGAACATACACGCCGTCCGTTTGAAGATCCGGCATCCCGAGGTCACCCGTTCCCAATCCACTCTAGGGTTAAGAGGTCCCGGAATTGAGGGTTTTCAAATCGAGCCGTCCGTTTACGACGAAACGGCTTCCTATACTCTAAATCCATCATAAATTGAACATATATGCCGTCCGTACGAAGATCCGGCATCTCGAGGTCACCCGATCCAAATCATCGGTTGTTTCAGTTGGCAAAGTCGGGAAAGCGTATGTAAAGGTAGGTAAGGCTCGGGAGGGGTCGGGAAGGGTAGGTCGGGGGTCCGTAAAAATCCCTTCTTGAGAGTGACTTCCGGGTGCTTAGGGAACTAAGACTGCGATAGTGCTTTGAAACATGATGGTATAGCTTACGTTTATAGAAGGTTTCCTCGGAAATATCTATGTTGACCCATTAAATGTGCACTAAGGATTGTTATTAGTACCTATTTAAATGTATACCAAACCATACTCTCCATCCATCATAAATTGAACATACACGCCATCCGTTTGAAGATCCGGCATCCCGAGGTCACCCGATCCAAATCATCGCTTGTTTCGGTTGGCAAAGTCGGGAAAGCGTATGTAGGGGTAGTGAGGGCTCGGGAGGGCTCGGGAAGGGTAGGTCGGGGTCCGGAATAATTCCATCTTGAGAGTGACATCCGGGTGCTTAGGAACTAAGACTCGATAGTGGTTAGAAACCCGATGGTATAGCTTACTATTTATTGAAGGTTTCCTCGGAAATATCTATGTTGACCCATTAAATGTGCACTAAGGATTGTTATTAGTACCTATTTAAAGGTATACCAAACCATACTCTCCATCCGTCATAAATTGAACATACACGCCGTCCGTTTGAAGATCCGGCATCCCGAGGTCACCCGTTCCCAATCCACTCTAGGGTTAAGGGGTCCCGGAATTGAGGGTTTTCAAATCGAGCCGTCCGTTGACGACGAAACGGCTTCCTATACTCTAAATCCATCATAAATTGAACATATATGCCGTCCGTACGACGATCCGGCATCTCGAGGTCACCCGATCCAAATCATCGGTTGTTTCAGGTTGGCAAAGTCGGGAAAGCGCATGTAAGGGTAGGTAAGGCTCGGGAGGGGTCGGGAAGGGTAGGTCGGGTCCGAATAATCCCATCTTGAGAGTGACTTCGGGTGCTTAGGGAACTAAGACTCGATAGTGCTTTGAAACATGATGGTATAGCTTCTTGTTTATAGAAGGTTTCCTCGGAAATATCTATGTTGACACATTAAATGTGCACTAAGGATTGTTATTAGTACCTATTTAAATGTATACCAAACCATACTCTCCATCCATCATAAATTGAACATACACACCGTCCGTTTGAAGATCCGGCATCCCGAGGTCACCCGTTCCCAATCCACGCTAGGGTAAAGGGTCCCGGAATTGAGGGTTTTCAAATCGAGCCGTCCGTTGACGACGAAACGGCTTCCCATACTCTGAATCCATCATTAATTGAACATATATGCCGTACATATGACGATCCGGCATCTCGAGGTCACCCGATCCAAATCATCGAGTTGTTTCGGTTGGCAAAGTCGGGAAAGCGTATGTAGGGGTAGTTAGGGCTCGGGAAGGGTAGGTCGTGGTCCGGAATAATTCCATTCTTGAGAGTGACATCCGGATGCTTATGGAAGTAAGACTCGATAGTGGTTAGAAACATGATGGTATAGCTTCTTGTTTATAGAAGGTTTCCTCGTAAATATCTATGTTGACCCATTAAATGTGCACTAAGGATTGTTATTAGTACCTATTTAAATGTATACCAAACCATACTCTCCATCCGTCATAAATTGAACATACACGCCGTCCATTTGAAGATCCGGCATCCCGAGGTCATCCGTTCCCAATCCACTCTACAGTGGTTAAGGGGCTCACTTTGCATTTCCAATATCTCAAGCTTCGAATTAGATCTAGAAGATCTACATCGATACTGCATGTTGTTCTTGCTTAAGTCCTGAATGCTAACTGATATAAGTTTGAGTTGATAACTGATATAAGTTTGAGTCGGTCTTGTGACTGTGTCAATTTTTTGCTTTAAACATTGTTCCTTGTTGTGCCCATAATTGGTTTTCTTTTTCATTTTTATTCCTAGTCACGATCAAGTTGTGGTTCAAACAATCTAGAGGTTTCGAAGATGTCTGCGAATGAAGTTTCGAGCTCGAATGGCCCCTTTAAATTTAATAAAGGCGCTTACAGAGTTTTAACAGGGTATATCACAGAAATGAGCCTTGAACCAAATTTGCGATTACCGGATTGGGATGCCTTGTTTGCAAAATTTATAAAATATGAGCCTAGGTGCAGCATACCACAAATTGTTGCTGCCATAAAAAATTTGAAAAGTGTGGACATGGGGATTAAAAATATCATAGACAGTTTCTATGGTAATCAAGACGCGATTCTTGACGCAAAGGCAGAGGAGGTTAGACTATCTCAAACAATAACTCTTTATATCATCCTCTAACTACATCGTTTTCTGTTCCAGTTACATTTTTTCAACACTTTATAATTCAATCTAATCCAACAAATACCCTCTATGGAATCCTCATGTAACATTTTTTCTCCGTTAATATTTTTTCTGAGGGTTTTTTTTCATTAATAATTGTCAATAAAAATTCTGTTTTCAAATATATATATATATATATATATATATACACCTAACCCATCATTTTACTCTAAGAGGGACTCTATTTCAAGAGATTCATCTAAAGAAATATAAAGAAAAAGTCTTAAAAGGTTACCATTGGAGGGTTAAAGGATAACAAGTAAATTTAAACAAAGCTTTAAAGTGGGTATCCGAGTCTCCCATCGCTTTACTCTAAGAGGGACTCTATTTCAAGAGATTCATCTAAAGAAATATAAAGATAAAGTCTCGTTAAAAGGTTACCATTGGAGGGTTAAAGGATAACAAGTAACTTTAAACAAAGCTTTAAAGTGGGTATCCAATCTCCATTGGAGACAGATCTTAGTGTATTTCGTTTATGTCTTCATTATTTACTATAACTTTTTAGAGAACCATCATATGTAAATTGTGATACGTGTTGTAACATTGTGCTTATTTTTGAGTCGTGAAAAGAAAAGAAGGAGTGTTGCGAGGGCAAGTACTAGCCGCGCTGAAGGAGTGGTGCGAGAACAAGTACTAGCCATGGCACGGTCACTACAACCAGGATGGCCAACATCCGAATCGAAAATCATGTTCCCGTTCGTAACGCCGAGGAATCGGGCGTTAACAACAACGGAGATGGCCACATTTGGGATCAAAACCAAGGTGCTTTATACACGCCCGTAACCTCCTCGGTCGGGATCTTTATGGAGATGAATTCATTAGTACTTTTAAGTTTTTCGATTACCAGAACAATTGTACTTTTTACACGAGATTGATGGATGATCAAAGGAAGACCCTTCTTGGATGTGTAAACCACGCGACCTCTCTACCTGCGACCCCTCTACCTGTGCATTTGTCGCATGAAGCAGGATATCCGCTAGTGATCCAAGAAACACAAATTGTAAATGAGCAGGACCATGAGGAAGAAGAAGATTGTGTTCCAGAAACGCAATTTGTGAATGAGGACTTTGAAAGGGATAATAATTTTTTAGAATTGCAAATTCAAAGTTATGACCAGTTGCGAAGGGAACAGGACCAGGCGCAACTAGAAGATTCTGAAAATTATTCTCGTCTTATAGATGAGCATTTGATTCCTGATAATGAACAGGTTTGATAATGTCGTAATATTTGAACTAGATTTGTTATTTCATTCCCATCTTATAGGTAGTTCTGTCATTTAAGTTCTCGTTTTTTTTCAAAACATTTGATGACACTTCTTTCCTTTAATTGATGTGTGTACAGAAGGTGATTTGGTGTCCCGTCTGCAAGCAAGGAGGGTTGGAAGAGAACCACCATTTTATCTATTGCAATTTCTGCTCTCTTAGACTAAAGAGAGATGACGAGGCGGTACACTATTTCTCAATCCCTCTCTTTTGTTGTAATAAAACAGTTCAAGTTGCTATTACGGAATATCCAGTGGTGTGCTGATCTTTAAAGCTGGTTTTTCTTTGATGTTCAGTTTGGGATTGGATATTTTCAAGAATTGTGGGCAGTAAATTTATAGGTACAGTCGTTGTACTAAGTGGATGGACATCATGCAACCATTTTCACTCTCTATGACTCTATCGCATGGTAGGAGTGTGTAGCTTTTAACTTGCATTAATAAATTTAGAGATATTATTGTCTTTCAAGAAATTGATTATCCATTTTGACAAGAAACAAACATTAGTAGACAAAAACGTTAATTATTTGATCAATAAAAATGAATTTACTCTTTGTTTTACCTTTATAGTCTCTGTAATTAATTGGAAAAGACAACTACACCCCTCATTCCTTTTCATTTCATTCCCCCTTTGCCGATCCCTTTCTCTCCATTCCGACAAAACGCAGACCCCAACATTGAGCGGTACAGATCCGGCTCTCCCTCTCATCCCTCCCTCTCTCCCTTTCTCCCTCTCATTACAAAAATTGACCCAACGTAATAGGCTCTTTTGGTTTGGGATGTAAGAATGTAGACTGTATTTTGGCTGTAATCATAAAACGGTTTTGGGACCTAAACCATTTGTTCGGTCCGGTTTGGTTCAGCTTGATTCCGGTTTCTTACGGTTTTCTTTAATTAGTAAAATTATAGGTAGGAAATCACAAAATGTCTAGAAACAACATATGATAATATATGTAATACATTAACACTACTATGTTAGTAAATCTTATTATATTTAACTAACATCTACTCATGTCATGAATAAATTCAAAATTCCAAAGAATTTGATTTTGCCCTTAATGCTAAAGAAAAAACATTTTTGTCCTAAATGCTAATTTGGAAATTGTTTTTGTCCTTTTTCACAATTTCCCCTATATAAAATGAAAATTATCTCTGCCTCTCCCCTGTTTCAATTCATTTCTCTCTAAACACACTATTTCAAATCTTTTCTATTTTTCTCCTTCCAAATACTTCTATCCAAATAGTAGTTAAAATATTAAAAACAAATAAAAAGAATGGAGGGGGTATGGGAGGAGGGGGGTTGATTAACACAGCCCTTCTGCCGTTGATTGTTAGCGAAACCCGAACCCGAACCACCTTGTTACCCCAGGGACACCTATTAGCCTTGTGACCCGGAGCCTTGCGCTTGAAGCACACAATCGGAGTACTGTCACAATTCTTTCCAGGATGGAAATCCTTGCGACACTGAAAGCACACTCTATCCTTAGTCACCTGACCAGCAGCACGGTTGAATGTAGGACGCGACCCAAAAGCAGGCTCCTTCTGCGGACCTTGACTAGAAGAGGAAACAAACGGCCTCTTGAACCTTGCATTATCGCGCTCTCTTCTCATCTACCACCGTACCAACTACCTAACGTCTCAGGCAATTTTTCCTCATGAACCATGCCGAGGCTAAGGCACATCCTGATGTGATTACTGATACGTTCCTTGTTTGTTCTTTAACCGCTTTGATTTTGTTCAATACGGGTGCTTCATTATCTGTTATCTCCGAGTCTTTCGTCGTGAAGACTTCCCTTATTCCATTCTCCACTGAGATAACCACTATCACTCTTGCTTCGGGTGAGGTAGTCTCGTGTTCTTCCGTTTTCAAGGATGTTCCCGACTCGCCGGATCGGTGAATGTTAGCGATAAAACATGCAAAGAGATAAAACATGTTGAAATATGACTTGTACTATGCATTAATCATGGAGTTGAATAATGTGCTTGAGGTGTCCGCCGAGTTCGGGAAGTCGGTCGAATGATTCCGTCTCGTCAGCAGGATGTGTGCATGTCAGCAGACTGGGTCTGCTGAGTGGCTAATTTGTTGAGTCTATTTTAATGGCTAGTTTTGACAGCTGTTATACGCATTGCTTGCTCCCCACTCTACATTGGTGTAAGGGTATTTGAGTCATTACTCTTAATGTCTCTTAGGTGGTTAGGGTTTGGAAGCTTCAGCAAAAAAAAACTTTGTTTGATTCGGTATCAATCATTAGTTTGATACTCATTTCTTTTGTTGCCATTTTTTCTCAACCTGAAAAGGATGAATATTAAATTTGTGTGTTGATTATAGCAGTGAACGGGCGGGGCTACTATATATACTACAGAATTATATAAATAGTACTCCGTTCCGATTTTAACAACCCTATCTTCAAGTTTAGTGACATCAAACTCATTCAACACTGAAAAAATAGACATGGTTGATATCAATGTTATAGATAAATCATCACAAATCATGTAAGAAACCCCAAAGGCCAAGTGTACAACTTTTCACCGAAAATCTTGGCGGTTTCTAGTGCATTGGTCGCTCACTGAGGGATGTGTTTGGATGAATGTGCAATGGATTCAGTCACTTTATATAAGTTTTTTTATATTGTTCCGTAACTAATCAAACATATGGAAAATGCTAATAAGCATGAAACTAGACTTGCAAGTACTGTCAGTACAAGGGCGGCTACACATACGGCTACTACACATAAGATGAAATAGGACAGACAGAAAGACAGCCAGATCAACCAACCTATTTTAATGTTGAAATAAATATCAGTACGAAACGAAAATGAGAATAATTCCAATGCACACCTATAAATGACTATGCTGCCTTTTTAAGACATGTAGTAAATGATTTATGACCGGAGGAGTAAAGGAAAAAAACAATCTCAAAGGACATTACATTTAAATGGTAACACTTTTGGTCAAATTATGCATAGGAATTTATAAAATATAGATATAGATTGGCCATGTTTTCTTACCAAAATAAAATGCAAATTCAATCGAAAAAAACAGTTGACGGAAGAAGATAAAAAAGATAAAACTTCAATTTGATTCTCGATGATCATCGCAGTTCCTGAATTCTTACATTTATAGGGATCTTCTTCAGCTTGAACCCCACTCCATTCACCAATACATAATAGATAGAAATCGCATTTGCCACATGAACAACTCCACCCACAACACTCATGCACTTGTCAAAAGTTTTTTTCAACAAGTCATCTATGTTTGAAGAGTAAAGATTTTGCACAGCGTGATCAGATGTCACATTAAAGATCATTTGGCAACACACTTTAATATTTCGTTGGCAGTTCTCTTCCTAAATTATCGAATATCCTCCTACAGTCAAAACCAACCAAAAAAAGCATTTGAACAGGATTAAGCGGATTAAGCATATTCATGTATGACAGCAAGCTAGTTTTTTTACCTGTGAAAAGCTAGGTTCAATACCCCTGCTTAAAAATTCAACACATTTAATCATGAATACTCCACAATCGTACCTAATTCACCAAAAAAAAAAGAAAAAAAAAAGAGAGAGAAGGAATATAAGAATGCATATTCTCCATGTAACCTAAGAACCACACAACATTTAAGAAGATTCATGTACATACCAGTTCTTTTGTACCGGACCTTGGATGAATTCCTTCTTCCAGGAATTAACAACCATCTGTCGGTCGCTCTTTGCGTTTACTTCTTCCTCCAGATATGTTGCCTTGATATGTTTCAGAAAAACAACTCATCAAAAAAGTAAAAAGTAAAAAGTAAAAAAGAGAGCGGTGGATGTTATGTGGGAGAGGGGAAAGCCTGCTAACACGGCTCATCAGATAATAAACCACTGACCTGCTCATCAGAGAATTAGCATTCTTTTGGCTATGATAATTCAAGTGTGATTGTAAGCTGCTTATCAGATAGTAAACCAGTGAATTACTCTTAAAATCTTTAAACTTACCAGTGTTTCAAGAACATGATCATCTCTATAACCAAGCGAATCTCTATACTGGAATTTTTTATCCTTCATGTTGATCACTGCCAGGGACCAGTGATTGTCTTTATAGATGGGAACAAAAATCTGAAAATGCTATAATGATCAATCTAATGGACAAATAGGTCCAAAAAAAAAACAACAACGGCAAATCAGAGGATAAATTTACCATATCACAATCAAAAATGAAATACCCTAGCTTTATTGCCGTTGTCCATCTTGCAACCTTTTGGAAACCAGCATTTCCACTAGTCAACTGAAAATTTTATAAATGAGTCATTGTAGAATAATGTTTGGTAAGCAATAACTGAATCTTGAAAAACCGACCATAAATAAATGTACCTTTGGATAAAAGAATGTGCTAAAGAAATGACACTTTAAAGAAAGTTTCTCTCTCTGTTCCCTTTCCTTTAACAGACGAAAATACAAGTTGATCACCTAAGCAACCAAATAGTACATACACAGAAACAAAAACGCGTGAGATGAGCATTTAACTTATTAACCAAAAAACATTCACTTTATTCAGGCGTACAAGAACAAGACTCACATCATCATTCAACAAACCTTGCTCCTTCAAGCATTTGATAATACCCCTAGTAATGATAATGTTACTAGCAGTATGTTCAACCAATATCACCCGGCTGTATATATCACAAAAATGAATGTGAAAACTAATGAAATTTGGGAACTAAATACACATGGCAAAGTAAATATTAACCTTGGAAGTTCTTCAGAAAAAGCCAAGTTAACATTATTTTTTTCTTCCACCGTTAGCTTCTCAAAAGCTCTTTGCCTTATCCTAGGCATTGTCCTTAGATCATACAGCTTACCATCTTGTGCCATTGCAAATGAAAAATTGTTTAATCGAACACTTTGAATGTTGGTGAAAAATAATACAAGAAACCTAAAAAATAATATGTCTAGTTATCCTAAAAAAGAAAAAATGTACTACTCCAAATAGAAAGAGATCAAGTTGCAGACTTGATAGATGTGGGAGATCAGGCTGCATTTTTGCTAATCTTGCAGAACGGCGGAGCTGTTGCGGTTCTAATTTCTGATTGGTTTCCTTTCTTTTTCTTTTTGGCCTTGTTTCCAATGGTATCTCTGACTCTAAAAACAACAATAAGAAGATAGTAAACATATCATTGTTGCATTGTATTTTGAGTACAGATTGAAAGTGTGGAAAATCAGCACACCTGGCACATCAATAGGGTTGCTCTGAAGGGCCAAATTTATGTCATCATGGTCCTTCGACCGACTAACATCTTCATAAGATTTTGGCTCTGTTGCCAATAATATCAATGCCTCTAAAAACAACAATAAAAAGATAGTAAACATATCATTGAAAGTGTGAAAAATCAGCACACCTGGCACATCAATAGAGTTGCTTTGAAGGGCCAAATCTTTGTCATCGTGGTCCTTCGACCGACTATCAACTTCATAAGCTTTTGACCCAGTTGCCAATAGTATCAATGCATCTAAAATCAACAATAAGAAGATAGTAAACATATCATTGTTGCATTGTATTGAATACAGATTGAAAGTGTGAAAAATCAGCACATCTGTCACATCAGCATGTTGGTCCTTCGACCTACTATCATGTTGATTGTCATCATGGTCCATCGACCGATTATCATATTCATCAGCTTGAAAGTCGGGTGAAACATAATACAACGTTGATGTGTGGTTACATTCGAGATTCTCTTCATCTTTGAAAACCCCCTTTGCATTTGCTATTTGAGCCAATTCTACTGCATCCTTTGCATCCTGCTCTGCTGCCTCCTTTGCAGCATGCTCTGCTGCCTCATCCTCAACTCTGAATATTTGGGACTCGTCTAAGTCATATTGTTTAACAGTCTGGATAGAAAACTTCATCTTCTTAACAAATGCAACCTCTTCCGCGACATCACCATCAAGTGGAAGGAATGTTTTTACAAAGTGCTTTTCTTCCAAAAAAATTTCAATTTCCTCCCACTTAAAATTCTTACGACCTTCCCATTTTAACATTCGTGGGAACTTTTTTGGACTAAGTTGATGGCCAAACTTCTTTGCATAACCACTGATAGCCTCGTACACCCAAAATTGTAAGGAAATTGCATAGCCATGAACAGAGTAAATCTTCTTCGTGACATCAGCATTCAAAAAGCTAGCCATAGTCATATTGAAAGATTCCCGGCCCCATGCATAATCACAAAAATACTCAATATCTTCAACCAGG
This sequence comes from Gentiana straminea, assembly GCA_036785695.1. Taxonomy (NCBI): domain Eukaryota; kingdom Viridiplantae; phylum Streptophyta; class Magnoliopsida; order Gentianales; family Gentianaceae; genus Gentiana; species Gentiana straminea. Next base: position 1,116,394 of record JAVUPR010000387.1, on the reverse strand, counting down.
GTGAGTATACGTGGATGCAATTTTGAAGTGCTTTTTGAGGGAAGAAGTTGTCCCTGGACAAAATAACATAATCCTAGCTTGAAGATATCTTCTTTTTCTCGGCAACGCAAGAAAATTTCCTGCAATTTTTTAAACGTTATCGTATCAGAGTTATTAAAATACTTTTTTGCCAATCCTTCCTACGGAAGGTTGGCATCTCCAATAGCACGAGGTTCAGGATCGGTAAAATATAACCCAGTGATCAACGCGAACTCCATCTCTCCAAAACGGTATGTTTTGCCATTAATTAGAAACCTCAGTTCTTGATTATGACTTGATTCCTTCTTCCTTGATAGTAGAGCATGTATAATAGCAGTAGAAAAACAATCTTTCGGTTTTTCGAAAAAGTGTTTGAACTGATCTATGCCCATGAGTCTGGGTAACAACTTCACGTCCGGTTCGTCAAACTTTGATTCAACAGTTTTAATTACAAGACCTACTTTCCAGGAAATTTTCAGGCCCATCAAGTGGAGAAGGTGTCTTTGGTTCCTCTACTTTGCTTTCTTCCTATCATAATAAAGACCACGTTTAGCACACATGCTTAAAGCTACGGGGGTTACAGGCTAACCAGTAACACAATAAAAGGACTACAAACAACTTGTAGTGATATAATTCCATATTCATTCGAACTCCCAAACAAATTTGTTATTACCAAATATACAACACAATCTAGCAAAATTAGCACTACCACAGCCAAAATATACTTGAATCAAAAGGCAAGCAGCATCCTCTATGTTCATATCTATGATTTCTAAATGAAATTTGCAATGTATGAATCAAAAACTATATAAACAATCAAAATAGAACTCTTTAAAATGAAATGTTCTAGGTCGACAAATGGTTGTTCATTTTCTACCCTCGGTGAGCCATCATCTTCTCCCCTAGTATGATATCAGACAGATAAATAGCCGAAAGTTGTGAACCAAAGCCCTAGACAACTGATTGGATTCAGCATAAGTGCAGAACAAATTAACAGTAAGTCAGTCTCTAATAAACCAAGACTCCAAAATAGAATCAACAAAGACAACCCCAACCCCCAATGCAAGTAGTCTGCAGGGAGCAAGCCACCAAAAACAAATCAACAGACTAAATTCATCCCATCCCATTCAATCCAAGCCCAAAGACTACCATCAAACTTCAGCAAAGTACTACAAGAACATTTCAAAAAACTTTAGTAGCCTAGCAATAGCATTAGACCCCAACTGAGCAATGAGCATACTGCACTAAACTGAAGTCAAAGCTGAGCATTGGCCTCTTTCAGCTCAAACTGCTGAAGCAAAAGAAACTATTGCAAAAATCAAAATCGAATCCCCCAAAATCAAAATCAATAACCAACACAATGAACATACAATACATGCAGATTCACAATGAAGATGGAAAACTAAAATGAACATATAACTAATTCAACGCAAAAATCGCATCCTAGTATGAAGATCTGTTCAAAAAAAAAAAAAAAAAGCTCTGTTCACCGGAAGGTAGCGGAAGGTAGGGGAAGGTCGTGCTTTGAAAGGTTGAGAACTTGAGATACAATGCAGTTACTGTAGAGAATGTGGAAAAACGATTGATTTCAAAGAATGCACACAAAAAACGAAGGGGTTTGAAATGGAAGATAAAGAGAATATTGCATAAACTGCTTCGGGAAGGCCAAATGAACAAAAAGGTTATAAAAAAACGAAATCTTTGAACAGTTAAGTAGTGTAATTTGAGATTGTGTTCATTTTTATTTTGTATTTTGTTTTGAATGTTATAGATTTTGAAATTAACCCCCCTCCCATACGGCGCCTAAATTGTGGAACCGAGACCAAGTTTATAGATTATCCCTTAGAGAAATGACGGAACTAGAAATGTTTATTCGGGTGGGCTAGCCCCCGAAAATGTTTATTCGGATGGGCTAGTCCCTGACCTACCCTTCGCGACCCCTCCCGAGCCTTACCTACCCTTACATACGCTTTCCCGACTTTGCCAACCTGAAACAACTGATGATTTGGATCGGGTGACCTCGAGATGCCGGATCGTCGTATGGACGGCATATATGTTCAATTTATGATGGATTTAGAGTATGGGAAGCCGTTTCGTCGTCAACGGACGGCTCGATTTGAAAACCCTCAATTCCGGGACCACTTAACCCTAGAGTGGCTTGGGAACGGGTGTCCTCGGGATGCCGGATCTTCAAACGGACGGCGTGTATGTTCAATTTATGACGGATGGAGAGTATGGTTGGTATACATTTAAATAGGTACTAATAAAATCCTTAGTGCACATTTAATGGGTCAACATAGATATTTCTGAGGAAACCTTCTATAAACAGTAAGCTATACCATCATGTTTCTAACCACTATCAGAGTCTTAGTTCCCTAAGCACCCGGAAGTCACTCTCAAGAAGGAATTATTCCGGACCCTGACCAACCCTTCCCGAGCCCTCCCGAGCCCTAACTACCCCTACATAAGCTTTCCCGACTTTGCCAACCTAAAACAACTGATGATTTGGATCGGGTGACCTCGAGATACCGGATCGTCGTACGGACGGCATATATGTTCAATTCATGATGGATTCAGTGTATGGGAAGCCGTTTCGTCGTCAACGGACGGCTCAATTTGAAAACCCTCAATTCCGGGACCCCTTAACCCTAGAGTGGATTGGGAACGGGTGACCTCGGGATGCTGGATCTTCAAACGGACAGCGTGTATGTTCAATTTATGACGGATGGAGAGTATGGTTTGGTATACATTTAAATAGGTACTAATAACAATCCATAGTGCACATTTAATGGGTCAACATAGATATTTCCGAGGAAACCTTCAATAAATAGTAAGCTATACCATCATGTTTCTAACCACTATCAGAGTCTTAGTTCCCTAAGCACCTGGAAGTCACTCTCAATAAGGAATTATTCTGGACCCTAACCTACCCTTCCCGACCCCTCCCGAGCCCTACCTACCCCTACATACGCTTTCCCGACTTTGCCAACCTGAAACAACAGATGATTTGGATCGGGTGACCTGAGATGCCGGATCGTCGTACGTACGGCATATATGTTCAATTCATGATGGATTCGAGTATGGGAAGCCGTTTCGTCGTCAACGGACGGCTCGATCCGAAAACCCTCAATCCGGGACCCCTTAACCCTAAAGTGGATTGGGAACGGGTGACCTCGGGATGCCGGATCTTCAAACGGACGGCGTGCATTTTCAATTTATGACGGATGGAGAGTATGGTTTGGTATACATTTAAATAGGTACTAATAACAATCCTTAGTGCACATTTAATGGGTCAACATAGATATTTTCGAGGAAACCTAACTTTTCTTATGATTAACATTTCTTATGATTAACATCTGAATTTATAGACGTCAAATGTCAATTTCAACACCTACAAATTCAAAAAACTCCCAGTACATCCAAGAATGTTACTATAAATTTTTATTATGTATTATGCCCTTATTTGTAATCATGGACCATATGCTATATTTCTAGCACATATTACGCATATGTGTGTGTAAAAATCAACATCCCTAAGGTGCTGCAGAGGGCACAAACCCGTGCCTTGCACGGCGTATGATCACTAGTATATATATATAACGTCTCGTATTTCGATTCCGAGTTTTTATCCGAAATAGGGCGTTCGGTATGTATAACATTAAATGCATTTAACATTATACGTAAGTCTTACATCATCGTACCAAAATAAAAGCAACACGGAGGCTAAAAAAACTCGGGATCACAAAAGTCAAGATCGAAAAGACGTAACATTGTCATCAAACTAAAGAAATCGTAATTGTTACAACTCCGAAGTCCAAACTTATATCAAAGAGAAAGATATCTTACAACCCGAACTTATAGTTTATTTTTTGGGAATATAAGTTTATTATTGTTTTTATATAAATTAATTATTATTCGAGTTGAGTACTAGATGAGTCGAGTAAAACCTATTCTTAGTTAGACGGCCCGGGATGATTTTTACGAGCTGCCTCCATGTCTTTCAACAACTTTCCTCCTTTCTTCAGTTTTTTCTTCCAATAAAAGCGATCGATAGCATACCATCGCGAAAACTTCTTCGGCGACACTTGGAAGCATAGACATGCCTTGTAAAAGCATTCCTCGGTCAAAGGATGAGGGCGAGATAAATGATTTCATCGGTGCCACGTTTACATCTTTGATGGTGGCATGCGAAGCATTGATGCGTTCATCATCAGGGATGTTTTCCCCATTCATTGCTTTGGCAGTACTTTTTTTCTTTGCCCTACCACTGAGATTTATCATAGAACAATGAGAAAGACAAATGACAACTCATCAACTTGAGATGCAAGAAAGGTACTTGCCGTGGTGAATTCCTTTTACTAAAAAAATTTCCTCTTTCAATGCTTTACTCTCCACATTTGGGAAGTAAAACCACAACATCAAGTCACATAAAAGGAACTCAAAAGCAATGTCATCCTTGTGTCATTTAGGTCCTAAGCCAAGAAAATTGAAAAATCGTACCCTTTGATTCATTATACTTGAGGATTACTTCTAAAACCACATAATGGTTGGAATTTCATGCGTCATTCAATATAATGATGGCAAGCAATTGATCAAGCAACCAAAGCGAGAGAAATATTAAATGCACACTCAATAGTATATAATAAGCTTAACCATGCAGTTTTAGTTGAATTTCCAAAAGTGTACTAACCTTACAATGTAATTCCCAAAGATTTCAACAAGCACAACATCCAAAATGTTCACAACACTTACAACTTGTTTGAATTGAGAGACAGAATATGTCATAAGCATTGAGGTTTACTTTCCGACGAGAAGCATGCCTCAGCCCAATTAATAGCAAATTAAGGTTCCGATTCTTTTCCAATCAAATTGTAACGCCCCGTTCCCGGACACCGAGTCCTTATCCGGAAATCGAAACGTTCGGCACGCATAATATTAAATAAATAATATTACACGTAAGCCTCTACTACGTCGTATCAAATAAAAGCAAACGGAAGCTAAAAAGACTCGGGTAATTTTTTTCAAACATCTCGTAATAGAAGTTCGGAACTGAGAAAGGAAATGTAAAGTTATTACATCCGAAACGAAACCAACGAATCCAAAATTGTACGAATTCCAAAGTACTAAAAGTAAACTACTAGTTCCAATAACCCAAATCTATGAAATAAACTTAAATAAACAAATAATAAACAAGGTCTTCAAGTCCGGCGTCCTCAAACGTCGTCATCAAAGTCCTCCTCGAACTCATCATTTACCTCGTTCGTCTTCTCTCCCCCAAACACATAAATAAACATGCATTTGAGGTAAGTACAATGTACAAAGTAAGAAGTAGAAGCTACAATATAATTAAGGTTTATTATTAAAAGATTTGCCTTACCGAGACCGACTCGATCTAGTGGTTCACTACATGCCCATCGACACGTCGTGACTATACGTTTCTAACTTAGCTTATCTTTGTTACATCATTACTCAAGGACACAATGCATGGTGAAAATTCCACCACGAGATATACTTGCCAACTACGGTGATTAGCACCGGTAGTCCCGGGATCTCCCCGGTATGCATATACGTTCGATGGATTTCCTCCACTACCCTTCACCTTTTGAGCCGTAGCGTTGTCCACCTTTTATGAACGTATCACATCGCCGATTTGAATCGCGTCCTAACCAAGAATAGATGACGTTTTAGCTTTTACTACACTTATGTAATTATTAATGTGAATTAACTAGTCACCTAAGTGTTTTCGAATAATACTCACCTTATCACTCTACTCCCTCACTTAGACAACTAGACATCACATCCTATCAATTACACGTACATTGATGAACCCTAGTTCATCAAAGCACAAGCCCTTTCATGCCCTTCCGACGGATCCGAACTTCAACTCCCTTTAAGAGTACATTCGGTGTTTTAACTGAACGAATCAGAAACTCAATCGGGGCTTGTTCATATTTAATTAGTGTTATTTAATCATGAATTAAGGTTTAAAATTCAAAACATAGCTTAAAACAACATTACATAGAAAACTGGGGCAATGCGTGCGCATTACTCTAGAATGCGTACGCATTGAACCTGCTGCACTTATTCTAAGCAATCCTGTATCGTGAATGCGTGCGCATTGCTAGCCAATGCGTACGCATCCTACGCAAAAAAGCCCTAAAACCTATTTTTCAACCCTTAACGATCTCTACTCGTTTCTAAACATCTTGCACATGAATTATAGCAGAAAAACAGTAGAAAAACATGTCTTTTAAGATCCAAAACAAAACTTAATCCTTAAACATCATCTAAGCTTAAAACTTGATACAATATGCATCCAAAACATGATCTATTCTACTCTAAACCACAATTAGATTGTAGGAAGAGCTTCTTACCTTTAGCAAGCTTATTCCAACAAAGAAAAACTCGAAAAACAAAGAAGCCTAAAACCGATCTTTCTCTTATCAAAGCTTCAACTTTCTGCCAATCAAAACGTTGCCTTCTTCACAACGATTCCGGCGCTCTACTCGATCTGAGAACCGTTGAGAATCGACTTAGCAATTGATGAAAAATCTCTCAGCCCTAATTTCTTGCCCACACACGCAGAACACAATTTAGGAGGTGGAGAAATCTGATTTCTATTAGGTTATGAGAATTGTGGGGATTTATTTTCCTTAAATAACAAATCCCAAAAAAAAAAAAGATAAAGATCTTATTATCTTCCTTTATCATAAAAAAAATCAGATTTATCAAATCAAAAAAGATAAAGATCTTATTATCTTCCTTTATCATAAAAAATCGATTTATCAAATCAAAAAAAAGATAAAGATAAAGATCTTATTATCTTCCTTTATCATAAAAATCGATTTTCCTCCTTAAATATATACATATATATCTCGAAATATATATATATATAATTTAACAAATACTTAAACTCCGAATAAAAGGAACCGAACCCAATATTTCGTTTTCGCAAAATGACACGTCTGCCCTTTCCCGAAAATCGGAATATTACATTCTTCCCCCCTTAAAGGAGTTTCGTCCTCGAAACTTAGAACATACCTGGTAAGTCCATAAAATCTGGGAACTCGCTGATCATATCGTCCTCAACTTCCCAAGTAGCTTCATCCGGTGAATGATTGCTCCATTGCACCAGAACTAAAGGAATCAACCGTCTCTTAATCATCTTTTCCTTCCGGTCCAAAATTCTAGTCGGTGTCTCATCGTACGAAAGATTATCCTGGAGAACCTCCGGATCAACAGTAGTCTCAAATCCGTCTTGGTCAAACACTTCTTTAACATTGAGACATGAAACACGTTGTGGACTCTCGACATCGATTCTGGTAACTTGAGTTTGTAAGCCAAAGGTCCAATTCTTTCTAGAATCTCAAAAGGTCCAACATACCTCGGGCTTAGCTTTCCCTTATGTCCAAAACGTTTCACTCCCTTCATTGGTGAAGCTCGTAGATACACTCTTTCACCAACTTCAAACTCAAGAGGTCTCCTTCTAACATCTGCCCAACTCTTCTGTCTATCTTGAGCCGCATTCAGATTCTTCTTGACAGAAGAACCCTTTCTTTAGCTTGCTCAACCAATTCCGGCCCGGTGATTTGTCTTTCGACGACTTCATCCCAAAACAACGTTTCTACATCTTCTTCCATACAATGCTTCAAACGGTGGCATGCCAATACTTGCATGATAACCGTTGTTGTAAGCAAACTCCGCTACCGGTAGGTAATCATCCCATGATCCACCTACTTCCAACACACAAGCTCTCAACATATCTTCAAGTGTTTGGATGGTTCTCTCGCATTGTCCATCCGTCCGAGGATGAAAGGCCGTACTCAAATCCAACTTGGTTCCAAAAGTCGCTTGTAAACTTTTCCAAAACCGATCGACGAACCTCGAATCACGATCCGAAACTATCGAGATAGGTACTCCGTGTAACTTCACTATATTATCCAAGTATAGTGTCGTCATTTTCTTCAAGGGCATATCGACCTTATATGGTAAGAAATGAGCGGATTTGGTCAATCTATCCACAATCACCCAAATCGCATCATTACCGCCTCTCGTCTTAGGTAAACCGGTGATAAAGTCCATAGTGATCTTATCCCACTTCCATTCCGGGATATCCAATGGCTTAAGCATTCCTCCCGGTCTTCTATGTTCTCGCTTTAACCTTCGGCAAGTATCACACTCGCAACGAACTTGGCTATCTCCAGCTTCATCGAGGGCCACCAAAACCTTTCCTTCAAGTCTCTCGTACATTTTAGTAGCTCCCGGATGAACCGCAAAAGCAATCCTATGTGCCTCTTCCATGACTCTCTCGTCTTAAATCACCCACATTAGGTACACACAAACGATCCCGATACCAAAGATTCCCGTTCTTATCTAACACATATCCAACCGTAGGCTTTTCCCTTGCAACTCGCTTCAAGTCAACCAAAACTGGGTCTTCATCTTGCTTTTCCCGAATGTCATCCATCAACTCATACCTTGCTAACAACGGTGCCACAAACTGTTGGTCTTCAATCTGATCAAAGCTTCGGATTCTCAGCTCATCTAACCTTTCTACAACATCTTCAACGCTTGAAACCGCAAACACTGGTTTTCTGCTCAAGGCATCAGCCACTACATTTGCTTTACCCGGATGATACTGAATCTCCAAGTCATAATCCTTTACGAACTCCAGCCATCTCTTTTGTCTCATATTCAAGTTTTCCTGGGTAAAGAAATACTTCAAACTCTTGTGATCGGTGAAGATCCTGGCCTTAACTCCATACAAGTAGTGCCTCCAAATCTTCAAGGCAAACACAACCGCCGCTAACTCCAAGTCGTGGGTTGGGTAATTCTTCTCATGCACCTTCAACTGTCGGGATGCATAAGCAATTACCTTCCCTCCCTGCATCAACACACAACCTAAACCTTGTCCCGAAGCATCCGTGTAAACGTCATAATTATCAAAGATCTCCGGAACTGCCAAAACTGGGGCTGTAGTCAACCTCTTTTTCAACGTCTGAAAAGCATCTTCACACTCACTGGTCCACTCGAACTTCACATCCTTTTGAGTGAGCCGGGTAAGTGGTGTAGCTATCTTTGAGAAGTCTTGTACAAACTTCCTATAATAGCCAGCCAAACCGAGAAAACTTCTAACCTCTGAAACGGTAGTCGGTCTGGACCACTTCTCAACTGCTTCAATCTTTGCCGGATCAACCTTAATGCCATCTCCGTAAATGACATGACCCAAGAAACTCACTTGATCCAACCAAAAGTCGCACTTCGAGAACTTAGCATACAACTGGTTCTTCTTTAATGTATCCAACACTATCCTTAAGTGTTCTTCATGTTCCTTATCATCCTTAGAGTATACAAGGATGTCATCTATGAACACTATCACAAACTTGTCCAAGTATGGCATGAAAACACGCCGCATTAAATCCATAAATGCGTATGGAGCATTAGTGAGTCCAAAAGGCATAACTAAGAACTCATAATGTCCATACCTCGTACTAAACGCCGTCTTCGGTATATCACCACCTTGATCTTCAACCGGTGATATCCGGACCTAAGATCAATCTTGGAAAATACTCTCTTGCCTTGCAACCGGTTAAACAAATCATCAATCCTTGGCAAAGGGTACTTATTCTTGATGGTCGATTGTTTAGCGCTCCGTAATCTATGCACATCCTCATGCTACCATCTTTCTTCTTAACAAACAACACCGGGCTCCCCAAGGCGAGGTACTAGGCTGAATTATGTTCCTCTCGAGCATATCCTTAAGTTGAGCTTTCAACTCTTTCAATTCAGCCGGTGCCATTCTATAGGGTGCCTTAGCAACTGGTGCCGCTCCTGGCATCAACTTGATCTCAAATTCAATTTCTCTATCAGGCATGTTTCCCGGTAACTCTTCTGGAAACACCTCTGGGTATTCCTTGACTACAAGGGTTTCCTCTAACTTAGGCTTCACTTGTTCCACATCCACTGCGTACAACAAGTAGCCTTCACAACCCTTCCGACAAGCTCTTATAGCCTTAACTACTGAAATTATAGGGTGACGCTTCCTACTAGGCTTGTAAATGTTACCTTGATAAGTCTTATCTGATTTCCCGGGTATCTTAAAGGTCACTCTCTTTTCTCTACAATCCAAGTGGACAAAATTCTCGGATAGCCAATCTATTCCAAGAATCACATCAAAATCCGAAAAGTCCAAAACCGTCAAATCACTCCTGCAACAATACTTTCCAACTCGAACCTCTACCTGAGGTATCAACTTGGTTACCTTAGTCACTTTTCCTAAAGGTGTTGTTATCTCCAAAGTGTTTCTTAAAGGTTCCATTGGTAAGTTAAGCTTCTTAGCTACCTTAGTTGACACAAAGGTGTTAGACGCTCCCGTATCAAACAATGCCGTAACTGCTAAGTTTTCTAGAATTATTGTACCTAGGATGTGAATTAATTTATTTAAATACAATACAACATGATTTAAATCGTGCTATAAAGTACTCTAATAAATTAAAATAAACAAAAAGGTACCTGAAATAACGTTATCGTCTGGTTCACCATCTCAAAGATCCACCGCAAAAACTCGAACTGGGCGACTTGGGCCGCCTTTTCCATTTCCTTGCCTCTGAATATTCGAGCTCCCCTTTGTTGGACACATCTTAGCAAAGTGCCCTAGATCTCCGTAGTAGTAGCAGCCACCTGTATTAGCCTTACACTCACCTGAGTGATTCCTATTGCACTTAGAGCAAACTGGTGCTCCGGTTGAAGGTTTACTTGCTGCAGGGGCTGTTGTCTTCTTGAGATTCTGTTGGGGTGCTCCCCGGTTAATACCTTGACTCGTGCCAAAATTCCTCTTATTCCCTATAACAACTGTGGCCTTCTTTCTGAATGTCTCCACCTCTAAGGCCTTATTCAACAACTCAGCCATATTCTTAGCTGTGAAACCCAACATACCGGACTGTATCCGATAGGCTAGGCCTTCCTTGTAAAGAGCCATCTTTCTCTCTTCAACCTTCATCACTCGGGTAGAATCTTCCCACTCGTTAAACTTGTTGGTGTACTGAGATACCGTCATAAAGTTGCCCCGCTTAAGCTTTAAGAACTGGCTTGCCATGTCTGCCTGCACTGTTTCCGGAAAATACTCATTGTAAAACATCACTTTGAAGCCTTCCCAATCCGTTACCTTGCCATTACTACTTTGTATAGCATCAATCCAAGCTTCAAATTCGCGCCCAAAAGGAAACTAACCGCCAACCGGGCCATCTCGCATTCGGGAACATGTATATTCCCGCAAGCCTTTTCGAAACTTCTTAACCATTCTTCAGCCTTCGAATGTTCTACATTCCCATAGAAGTTTTCAACCCGATTCCTTCTCAATCTTGTATACCACCAATCGGTGGTGCTTGCTCGGGTGCCGGTCTAACTGGTGGGGCTTGTGGATAAACTGGAGGGTATCCATAGGGTATTTCCTGCTGTTGAAACTGGGGTTGATGGAAACCGTAGGGTGGGTAACCAAGACCTTGTTGATGGTCAAAACGGGGTGAAGGTGGTACAGTAGGTCGAGGAGTGTGACCCACTGGAGGAGGGTAAAAGGTCTGATGCTGCTGATGAGAAAACACTGGTGGAGGAGGGTAGCTCACTGGTGGGGGATAGATACTGGTTGCTGGGGGTACGTAGACGGGTGGAATGTCCCCATATCACGGTGACACATACCGGTGCTTCTCCAGGCTCTCCATAAATGTAGTTGTACCTTGGTGGAGGGTAACTTACTGATGGCGGTACTAAACCTGCTGGAACGTCACTTACCAAGGAAAAATGAACCGAACTTCCCACATGCCATTGTGGGTGTTGCTCCTGATGAGGTCGCGGTGACAAACTCCGCCGAGATCGTGGAGTAGGGGTTGCGTATGAGGGGGTGAGTGGGGCTCGGATGAGGTGAAGGATTCTCGCCTCACGAAACCGCCTCTAACAACCGGTGTAGACTCTCTCGACGTACTCCCGAAGCTTCGCACCCGCTCCGGTTCTCGTGAACACCATCCTGATGATCGCAGAGAACCAAATCGTTACTAAGAGGTCTAAGGAAAACTTATCTTAATAGAAAGAAAGCCTAAAAGATGCTTCTCTCTGATACCAACTGTAACGCCCCGTTCCCGGACACCGAGTCCTTATCCGGAAATCGAAACGTTCGGCACGCATAATATTAAATAAATAATATTACACGTAAGCCTCTACTACGTCGTATCAAATAAAAGCAAACGGAAGCTAAAAAGACTCGGGTAATTTTTTTTTCAAACATCTCGTAATAGAAGTTCGGGAACTAGAGAAGGAAATGTAAAGTTATTACATCCGAAACGAAACCAACGAATCCAAAATTGTACGAATTCCAAAGTACTAAAAGTAAACTACTAGTTCCAATAACCCAAATCTATGAAATAAACTTGAATAAACAATTAATAAACATGGTCTTCAAGTCCGGCGTCCTCAAACGTCGTCATCAAAGTCCTCCTCGAACTCATCATTTACATGTTCGTCTTCTCTTCCCCAAACACATAAATAAACATGCATTTGAGGTAAGTACAATGTACAAAGTAAGAAGTAGAAGCTACAATATAATTAAGGTTTATTATTAAAAGATTTGCCTTACTGAGACCGACTCGATCTAGGGTTCACTACATGCCCATCGACACGTCGTGACTATACGTTTCTAACTTAGCTTATCTTTGTTACATCATTACTCAAGGACACAATGCATGGTGAAAATTCCACCACGAGATATACTTGCCAACTACGGTGATTAGCACCGGTAGTCCCGGGATCTCCCCGGTATGCATATACGTTCGATGGATTTCCTCCACTACCCTTCACCTTTTGAGCCGTAGCGTTGTCCACCTTTTATGAACGTATCACATCGCCGATTTGAATCGCGTGCTAACCAAGAATAGATGACGTTTTAGCTTTTACTACACTTATGTAATTATTAATGTGAATTAACTAGTCACCTAAGTGTTTTCGAATAATACTCACCTTATCGCCTCTACTCCCTCACTTAGACAACTAGGTATCACATCCTATCAATTACACAGACATTGATGAACCCTAGTTCATCAAAGCACAAGCCCTTTCATGCCCTTCCGACGGATCCGAACTTCAACTCCCTTTAAGAGTACATTCGGTGTTTTAACTGAACGAATCAGAAACTCAATCGGGGCTTGTTCATATTTAATTAGTGCTATTTAATCATGAATTAAGGTTTAAAATTCAAAACATATCTTAAAACAACATTACATAGAAAACTGGGGCAATGCGTGCGCATTACTCTGGAATGCGTACGCATTGAACCTGCTGCACTTATTCTAAGCAATCATGTATCAGGAATGCGTGCGCATTGCTAGCCAATGCGTACGCATCCTATGCAGAAAAAGCCCTAAAACCTGTTTTTCAACCCTTAACGATCTCTACTCGTTTTCAAAACATCTTGCACATGAATTATAGCATAAAAACAGTAGGAAAAACATGTCTTTTAAGATCCGAAACAAAACTTAATCCTTAAACATCATCTAAGCTTAAAACTTGATACAATATGCATCCAAAACATGATCTATTCTACTCTAAACCACAATTAGATTGTAGGAAGAGTTTCTTACCTTTAGCAAGCTTATTCCAACAGCAAAAACTCGAAAAACAGTAGCTAAAACCGATCTTTCTCTTATCAAAGCTTCAACTTTCTACAATCAAACGTTGCCTTCTTCACAACGATTCCGGCGCTCTACTCTGATCTGAGAACCGTTGAGAATCGACTTAGCAATTGATGAAAAATCCCTCAGCCCTAATTTCTTGCCCACACACGCAGAGCACAATTTAGGAGATGGAGAAATCTGATTTCTATTAGATTATGAGAATTGTGGGGATTTATTTTCCTTAAATAACAAATCCTAAAAAAAAGATAAAGATCTTATTATCTTCCTTTATCATAAAAAAAATCGATTTATCAAATAAAAAAGATAAAGATCTTATTATCTTCCTTTATCATAAAAAATCAGATTTATCAAATCAAAAAAAAGATAAAGATCTTATTATCTTCCTTTATCAATAAAAAAAATCAGATTTTCCTCCTTAAATATATACATATATATCTCGAAATATATATATATATATATATATATATATATATATATATATATATATATATATTTAACAAATACTTAAACTCCGAATAAAAGGAACCGAACCCAATATTTCGTTTTCCCAAAATGGCACGTCTGCCCTTTCCCGAAAATCGGAATATTACAAAATCTGAAGTAGTGGAATATGTGGAGAAGAGATGGATGAATTGTTTTTTCAAGTGTTCTCAAGATTATTAGTAAAGCATAAAACCCCCATAAATGTCTACCTAGCAGCAGGACCAGTACTTTTAATTTAGTAACAACACTCGGTTTAAGCATAATAACGGATGGGACGTCTCTCAATCAATTAAACCATAGTCCAGTAATTTTAGGGAACATAATTAGGGAACACCAAGACCATGGCATACTCAAAAGTAAATTGAATTCACAACAAACCTTACAAGATCACTTCTACGCAAACACACCTCCAGAATCACTTCTCCGCCGCCTGATTGAAACCGTAAAGAGGAGATGCCGAGTTTTAGTCGCGGCGCTGAGACGAGAGCAGTCGTCAATGGTGTTGGGAGGGAGGAGATGTTGGTGATTTAAGTATAATCACAAGCCATTGAGGTTATCGGGGTTTAGTACAAGGGTGGTTATGCTCGTAAAGCTAAAATATAAGTATGGAGGTGCGGAGTGCACGCTTATATAAGTGTTTACGAGTGTACGGATGTGAAATGAAAATCCAAATTTTCTGATTGAGAGTTATCCGTACGGATAAGAATCTATCCGTACGTATGAGAGTTATCCATACGGATAAGAATCTATCCGTACGGATGAAAGGCTGAAACTGTAAAATTTTGATACTGTGATTTATCCGTCCGGATGATAACTGCATCCGTATGGATGGGCACCTGTGGTCCGAAAAACTGATTTTGGTGTCTTTTGGCCGTTTTAAGTGGGTACAACCAAATGGTACCTTTTCTTTTGGTTTCTATCACTTAAAGGACGTGTTCCTTTGCTCTTTTTCAGATCCAAGTGCTATATATAAGCAAGTTTACATTGTTAAACATAATAACAACATATGTAAGCATCCTTCTTATTTATTCTATATAACTCAAAACTTCAAAGTGCTCTTTAATCTTTTGTCCAAAGTTTAAAGGTTATTCTCTCAGTTTTATCTCACTTAAATATTCGTGATACCCAGGACAAAGTATAGGGGTCGAATAATTTAAAAAGGACAACGATTCTTTCATGAAACGGAGAGGTTCCAAGTCTTTTATTTTGCAGGAATTCAAGTATTGTTGATCATCTTCACACCCTCAAATTACAACATTCTTCTTAAATTATTGTTCTGATCACAATGGTGAATGCAAAGGATTTGATGATGAATTTCGGGAAACTAGACAAGTTTGAAGGCGTTGATTCCGGAGGTGGCAAAGAAAGAAGCATTTCCTTCTCACAACTTTGAAAGTGGTATATGTTCTTAGCACTGAGATACCAGAAGTCGAGGATGATGCACCTTTGGAGGAATTGCGAAGGCGGAACAAGTGGGAAAATGATGACTACATCTATCGTGGTCACATTGTAAACGGTATGTCTGATTTGTTGTTTGATATTTATCAAAACTTTGCATCTGCAAAAGAATTATGGGATGCACTAGAAACTAAATACTTAAATGAAGATGCATCTGCTAAAAAGTTTCTAGTTGGTAATTTCATGAAATACATGATGGTAGATACACGGTCTGTAATTGAACAATTCAATGAACTTCAACGCATTTTAGGCCAATTTGCACAACACAAAATGGAAATGGATGAATCCATTTCTGTTTCTAGTATCATTGATAAACTACCACCATCATGGAAATATTTTAATCATATGTTAAAACACAAAAAGGAAGAACTCTCCTTGGTTGAACTTGGTAGCCATATGCGCATTGAGGAATCCCTCAGGGCGCAGGAGAATGTAAAATCCAAGGGAAAGGAAATCGATGAATCGACATCCATTCATGTAATGGAGGCCGGGGAGTATTCCAAAACTAACAAGGGAAAAGGTAATGGTAAGAAGAAGAAACCATTCAATGTTGGCAACAAAGAATCCGGAAAAAGGCCAAAGGGTGCCTGTTGGATTTGTGGAAAACAGGGCACTACAAGGCTGATTGCCGAGTGCGGAAGAACGAAAAGAACAAAGGTCCAGAACAAGGGTCGAAAGACCAAGGACCACCCAAACATCAAGGTCAGAATGTTAACTTTGGTATTAATTCGGTTATGAATTATGTGCCATTTATTTCTGAGGCATTTTATGTGCAGGATGATGATGTTTCATGGTGGATCGACTCGGGAGCAACAAGACATGTATGCAAAGATCAACGCTGGTTTGAAGTCTTTGAACCGGTGAATGATGGTTCCATACTAAAGATGGGAAACGAGTCGATGGCTGTTGTAAAAGGCATTGGAAATGTTATTTTAAATTTCAGTTCTTGAAAATTTGTAAAACTATTTGATGTTTTATTTGTTCTGTGCATCCGGAAGAACCTTGTATCCGGTGCACTATTATGTAAATCGGGCTATAAACAAGTATATGAGTCCGATAGGTATATATTATCTAAACATGGTGTATTTGTAGGTTTTGGTTATTTGTGTAATAATATGTTTATGCTTAATATTGTTAATAATAAAGTTAATCAAGTTATGCATATTTCTGATGTTAATGTCTCAAAGTTGTGGCATGCTCGGTTAGGACACGTGCATTATAAACGTATGCATGTTATGTCTAAAAATGCTATGATTCCCCCGTTTGATATCAATATGGATAAGTGTACTACTTGTATGCTTACTAAAATTGTAAGACAGCCATTTCGTGGTGTTGAAAGATCGTCTACACTTTTAGAACTTATCCATAGTGATTTGTGTGACTTTAATGCCACACCGTCTTTGGGAAATAAGAAGTATATGATTACGTTTATAGATGATAATACTCATTTTTGTTATGTGTATTTACTTAATACTAAAGATGAGGCTCTTGATAAATTCAAGATTTATAAAAGTGAAGTAGAATTGCAATTAAATTCTAGTATTAAACATTTTCGTACCGATAGAGGTGGAGAATTCTATGATCCAACCTACTTCGGGTCGTGTGGTATTATACACGAGGTTACTGCACCGTATACGCCACAACAAAATGGCATTGCGGAGAGGAAGAACCGTACTCTAAAAGAGATGGTAAATTCCATGTTGTCCTACTCAGGATTGAGTAATGGATTTTGGGGTGAGGCCATGTTAACGGCCTGTTATTTACTAAACAGAATTCCTAATAAAAAGAATTCTTCTACCCCGTATGAACTTTGGTTCAAAAAGAAACCAAACTTGAATTACTTAAAAGTTTGGGGCTGCAGGGCGGTTGTTAGACTTCATGATCCTAAAATTAAAATTTTAGGAGAAAGAGGCATCGATTGCATTTTCATGGGATATGCTAGTCATTCCAAGGCTTATAGGTTTTATGTTATAGAACCCAGTGATTCCGTGGATGTACAATCGGTTATAGAATCACGTGATGCTATTTTTGATGAGAATATATTTACTTCTATTCCTAGACCAAAGAGCATTGCTCCTACAATAGTTGGATTGGATTATGTGGAGAACAATGATTCTCAAGTCGAGTCTTCTGAACTTCAAAGAAGTAAGAGGGCTAAAATAGCAAAGACATTTCCACCGGATTTTGTAACTTATTTGGTGGAAGGTTCGAGAAATGAAGTTGGATATCAATACTCATATTGTTACAATATTGAGGATGATCCAAGAACATTTTCTGAGGCAATGGGATCTCAGGATGTATCATTTTGGAAAGAAGCCATCAATGACGAGATGGATTCCATAATGGGTAACAATACGTGGATTCTGACAGATTTACCACGAGGTTGCAAACCGTTAAGTTGCAAGTGGATTTTCAAAAGGAAAATGAGAGTCGACGGTACTGTTGATCGATATAAAGCCCGGTTAGTTATACAAGGTTTTAGGCAAAATGAAGGTATCGATTATTTCGATACTTATGCTCCCGTTGCTAGAATCTCCTCAATCAGGTTATTGATTGCCTTAGCCGCAATTCATAACCTGGTGATCCATCAAATGGATGTTAAAACAACATTTCTAAATGGAGATTTGGATGAAGAAATATACATGAAGCAACCGGAAGGTTTTATTATGCCCGGGAACGAGCATAAAGTATGTAAACTTGTAAAATCATTGTATGGACTTAAACAAGCTCTTAAACAATGGCATCAAAAGTTTGATGAGGTTGTCTTGTCTACTGGTTTTAAGCTTAACCAATCAGACAAGTGTATTTATAGTAGATTTGATGATACCGGCAATGGTGTGATAATCTGTCTATATGTCGATGACATGTTGATTTTTGGTACGAACCAAAGTCAGGTTGATAAGTGTAAAGAACTCTTATCTTCTAGATTCTCTATGAAATACATGGGGGAGGCAGATGTTATTCTGGGTATTAAAATTAAAAGAAATCAAGGAGGGTTTTCACTAACACAGTCTCATTATATTGAGAAAGTGTTGAAGAAATTTAATTGTGAAAATTGTACTCCGGCAAATTCTCCAATGGAGCCTCATGAGAAACTTGGACCTAATAAAGGTGAAACCGTGAATCAACTTGAATATTCACGAGTCATTGGTTGTTTGATGTATGCAATGACTAGTACACGACCGGATATTGCCTATGCAGTTGGGAAACTAAGTAGATATACTAGTAACCCATGTAACTGTCATTGGAGAGCGGTTGTTCGTGTATTGAGATATCTTAAGTCTACCAAAGACTTTGGTTTGACTTATATTGCATATCCTTCGGTGATTGAAGGATATTCGGATGCTAGTTGGATATCTAATGTAGAAGATCATTCTTCTACTAGTGGATGGGTGTTTGTTTTAGGTGGAGGTGCCATTTCTTGGGCTTCTAAGAAACAGACATGTATATCTAGCTCGACTATGGAGTCGGAGTTTATTGCCTTGGCGTTGCGGAAAAAAGAGGCGTAATGGCTTAGGAATTTGATTCATGAAATTCCTCTATGGCCTAAACCAATATCACCAATATCTATCCATTGTGATAGTTCATCTACACTGTCTAAAGCGCATAGTCATGTGTATAATGGTAAGTCACAACACTTAGGCGTTTGACATAGCGCGGTACGTGAGTTGATCTCTCACGGGGTGATATCGGTTGTGTATGTGAGATCTCAAAGGAATTTAGCTGATCATTTGACGAAAGGATTAGCTAAGGACTTATTACAAAAGTCGGTTGTCGGGATGGGTCTACAACCCGTATAAGTTTCGATAATGGGACGCCCAATTTCCCTTTGGTACAATGCCTTAGGCTAAATTCAATGTGGTAAGCTTTGTTATTGGAAACTTGAGCACATGTATTAATCCCGAAGGTATGTGCAATAAACCTGTGAAGTTAGGTGGAAGTTTACCTTCTTAATGAATCTTTTGAGAGTGCTAATGCAGGTGCACGGTAAATTAAAGATTCACCTATATGAGTTTGAGGTATGGCCGCTTCAAGGAAAGTTGGGTTGACTTTCTATATGCTCAAGAATGGATATGGACACAAGGCCGGATTTCAATAAATGGTGTCAAGAATAATACTTTGAAGTAGTCTCAATTCATGTGTATTGATATGTACATGTATTCAAAATGTGTAAAGGGGTTCAATGCTTAGTCACACCCCAATACTCGAATATTTACGTGTAATAATACTAGGTGGAAATTCAATCTTCGTGATATTTTCATTGAAGCATGAGTTTTGACTAAACCAAGGATTACACTTAAATGGGGGAGGAATGTTGGTGATTTAAGTATAATCACAAGTCATTGAGGTTATCGGGGTTTAGTACAAGGGTGGTTATGCTCGTAAAGCTAAAATATAAGTATGGAGGTGCGGAGTGCATGCTTATATAAGTGTTTACGAGTGTACGGATGTGAAATGAAAATCCAAATTTTCTGATTGAGAGTTATCCGTACGTATAAGAATCTATCCATACGTATGAGAGTTATCCGTACGGATAAGAATCTATCCGTACGGATGAAAGGCTGAAACTGTAAAATTTTGATACTGTGATTTATCCGTCCGGATGATAACTGCATCCGTACGGATGGGTACCTGTGGTCCGAAAAACCGATTTTGGTGTCTTTTGGCCGTTTTAAGTGGGTACAACCAAATGGTACCTTTTCTTTTGGTTTCTATCACTTAAAGGACGTATTCCTTTGCTCTTTTTCAGATCCAAGTGCTATATATAAGCAAGTTTACATTGTTAAACATAATAAGAACATATGTAAGCAACTTTGTTATTTATTCTATATAACTCAAAACTTCAAAGTGCTCTTTAATCTTTTGTCCAAAGTTTAAAGGTTGTTCTCTCAGTTTTATCTCACTTAAATATTCGTGATACCCAGGACAAAGTATAGGGGTCGAATAATTTAAGAAGGACAACGATTCTTTCGTGAAACGGAGAGGTTCCAAGTCTTTTATTTTGCAGGAATTCAAGTATTGTTGATCATCTTCACACCCTCAAATTACAACAGGAGAGGCCGACACAAATGCGCTGTTTATTGAGCCAAGAACGCAGCTACAGGCCATAGATATTCTCCACGAGGTGAAATGAAAGCAGAAGGATTTCATTCTTTCGGAAAGATGTGGGCTGGGGTGATATGGGCTGGGGTTTGGGCTTGGTCCGGATAGGAGAGAAAATAGGTTTTAATAAAAGAAAATAACCTTGATCGAGCCTCGATCTATCAACTTATTATGATTTATCAATCGGATCACAGTAATCGCCTAAAACTATTTAAATAGTAGTTGATGATAAGCTTTGAATCGCTCGATTCGAATGGGTGAATGAGAAATCAATGCACAAGGTGGAGTAAATTATGTAGTTGGTTCAATTAGATTCGTATCTGCTCGAACCATTGCACGAGTTCGATTCATGGAACGGAGGTCGAGTTTGCAATAAGTTGTCGGGTCGGTGAAGTGAGAATAAGGATTAGTCGAAGACTTTCCAAAATGAGTTTTGTCAAAGTCTGGTAGCCCAAGCAGAAATAGTGGAGGCCCAATAGATAAGTATTTTATGAGAAAATCCCTCCCGGTTGTTCCAAAATTGAGTACGAAAAAACCAATATTCTTTCTCAAAAGCATCGTCAATTCCCCTTTTTTATCGAAAAAAATAAAAGAACTATTAATTAATTATTATTAAGAAAATAGGATTAAAAAATAATACTATTAATATTTAATACTATTATTTTAACCATTAAATTCAAAATATCTATCACTACTGTAACATCAAATTACACAAAATTAATTTTTCCTACATTGATAATAATAAGCCATGCCGTGGAAAAATAAAGAAAGAAGAGAGCATAGAAATAATATTATGAATCAAAATAACTAATCTAGAATAATCAACAATGGAAAAATAAAGAAAGAAGAGAAACAATTGATAAACTGCAAAATAAAAGATGAAAAACAATCTAAAAGAATTAAATCTAAGACAAGAATTCAGCTTTCGGGCGGGGGAAGAACAGCCAGTGGCGTGGCTCATTCTTTCCACTTGCAGCTTGACGGTGCAGCGGCGGGACGAAGAAAACAACTTTCCGTCATCTCGTAAAACGTACACATGTATGAACCCGCTATTTGTAAAAAGTCATTTGAATCGCACGCAATAAAGATTGCTTCCTTCGCTACGCTTGTCTAGTCTTTCTTTGGGTCAGGCGCTACCTTTAATGCAGTCTCCCGCAGTAAAGAGCATGACAAACTAAGTACATTAGGCGAGGCGAGGCGATTAACCATCTAGGTACATTAATATTACTACTAGATATGTGTTCAGTGCCAGTAGACTATCTTAAGAAACCTTGTAATAAATATTCATCTATGAATAAGCATGAGCTGTAATTTGACAGCTCATACATAAACACACCATAAAGGAAAATTACCTTGTCACAGTCAAAGATGCAGTATCCAAGCTTCCCTTGGGAAATCCATTTCCCGACAGATTGAAAGTCATACCCGTCTTTTCCACTAATTAACTGAAGATTTGACCATCAAGCACTAACTAATCTAAATATAGAGAGATCATTGGACCATATAAATGAACACACCTTGTGTAACGCCCCGCTCCCAGATACCGAGCCCCTATCCGGAAGAGAAACGTTCGGCGCGTATAGCATTAAATAAATCTAATATTATACGCAAGCCTCTACGTCGTCGTATCAAAATAAAGCAAACGGAAGCTAAAAGGACTCGGGTAAAAACATAAAAGCCACTATGAATAGAAAGTGACCATACTAAAGATGGATAGATAAAAACACAACGATGAAAAACCCCAAAGACTTATACCATACGATGTCTTAAAAGTGGAAGTACCACAAATCTAAGAAAAGTAATACAACTAGTCTAGTACAACCTTTACAAAGAAATAAACTAAAAGCTTCGCCAAGACTTCAATGTCTTCAAAAGTCGTCATCTACACTTGGGAAACCCGTTCGTCTTCTCACCCCACAATGCATACAAAAGAAAATGCAAAGGAGGTAAGTACAAAGTACTTAGTAACAAGAGAAGCTATGACAACAATTATAATTTATAAAGAGAAGATATTTAATCGTTTAGTTATTTATGTGTGACCGACTCAATCTAGGGTTCACTTCATGCCCATCGACATGTCATGACTATACGTTTCTAACTTAGCTTATCTTTGTTACATCATGAATAACAAGGGCACTACGCCTAGTAATAGGATGTACTAGGACAACTCGGGTGCAACCTACTTAGAGACACGCTCTAGTAGCCCCGGGAATATCTGAGTCCCGATAGTGTGATGACCGGCAGAGTGCACCAGACGCTTTATCTGGCCAATCGATTGACCGGCGTGGGTACAGTCTACTTTGTCTAGTCAGAGAACACATCGCGATATTGTACTATGCCTTACCAAGCATTGCATGATGTTTAAGCTTTTAATCTAACACATACGTTTGATTAGATGTTTAACTAGCCACCTAAGTATTTTCAAGTAATCTCCCTCACATCTCCTACTCTCGTACTTAGACCACTAGACACGGACAAGGCCTAGCAATTACACGGACATCGATAAACCCTAGTTCATCGAAGCACAAGGCAAATCCAAAGCTTTCGATGGTCCCATACTTCATCTTTTTAGGGAATCCATGTGGTGCCGGAACTAAACGCACCAAAAGCTAATTCAAGGCTTTGTCACATAAGGTTAAGCGAGAAAAACAATATTATAAAGCCTGAAATCAAGCTGACACGACAAAACAATGAAAAACAAAGTAAACTGATCCAAACGCCCGTTTAAACTCTATGGACGCCCATCTAACAACCTAAACGCCCGTTTAAACTCGGACGCCCGTCCACTATCCTACAGACGCCCGTCTGTCTAAAAACGCTACATCCTGAATCAAAAACCACACCTCAAACGCCCGTCCAGAAAGCCCAGACGCCCGTTTGAGCTACAACGAGGGTAGACGCCCGTCTGACCTGGGTATCGGCTAGAACCCTAAAATCATCAACTTACGATTTCTGAACCGTTTCTAACCCAAATAACAGAAAATTAAGCACAGTAAAACTCAGAGAAACATATCTAAACATACCATAACATCTATGATCCTTTGATCAACGAGAAACACACCTTTCTAGCACCTATGCATCTTAAAAACATGATCTAAACTTTACGAATCATAATTGTGATCATAGGAAGAGCCTCTTACCTTAAAGGCCTGCAAAACCAACAGAAAAACACCAAGCAACTGCAACAATTGTTGATCCTCAACCCCCAAAACCAATTTGATCAACAAAAACCCTAAAACCCTATTTTTCCTTTCAAAAAACGAAACTGAAAAAGTACCATAAACTGTAGATTACCTGGAGTAACTGCTGCAAAACTATTTTTAGATTGATATACGCTCCAAGACGATCGTTTCGACTACTCATGGCTGAAAAACAGAGCTACGGATTGAAAGATACGAATTTTCCAAGAATCGGACTCTACGAATACCAAAACTAGGGCTAAACGAAAACTTACGGATTAAGGATATTTTATTTTCCAAAGTTGCGTCTCCTCGCGCTGATCACTTTTCTCTCTTGCGGCATCTTGATCGGATGAACGGATTGATCACACGGTTGAAGTTTTCGTTCGTCTTTCTCTCGGCATCTCCGCGTTGTTTTGTTCTTCTCGTGCGCCGTTCCTCTTCTTTTTTTCTTCAGAATATACGTGTGAAATAATGAGGGAATAATTGGGATTATCTCTTTTTATAGCCGATAATTAAATCCTTTATAATTAATAGCTAAAACCTTTTAATTAAATCCCTTTTATTCAAATAAATAGGATAAATAACAATTAGGTCATAGTAAATACGCCCAATGACTATTTTACCCTTTTACGAAAAGTCGGGATGTTACATTCCTCCCCCCTTAAGAGGAGTTCCGTCCTCGAAACTCGAATGTAACCGGGAGGTGCTTGAACTCTGGACTTTGCGATGCGTTTCGTCTCTTAACACGTACGGTCTTCTTCTTCTTCCATCTTCCAACCCTTCCACCTGTCTTGAGCTATCTCGAGGTGGCGACGATCTACTTCAATCTTTCGTTGACTTGCTGTATCAAATATGGTCTTGTATTCTGTTGTCGCTCCACTTCATCCTAGAAACTCGTGTTCTTCTATCTCTATCTTCATGAAAGATTTCCGGCGATCTTGTTCCAACTCTTGTACATCTTAGTCGCTCTGAGATGAACTGTAATTGCCATCCCGGGTTCTCGTTCTTCTTTGTCCTTCCCAATCTTCCGCAATCGGTACCCAAAGCTGATTCCGATTCCAAAGGTTGTCATCTTCATCTAACTTGCGACCATTGGCTGGTTTGGCTCCAGCCACCGACTTGTAACTTGGAGACAAATGGATCCTTGCCTTGTTTCATCATGAACTCATCAATCGTCTCGAATCTTGCAATCATCGGTATACCATTCTTTGCTTGTTCCCGCCGACCTATGTCCCGAGTGCTTGACCTTCCCAACCGACTCACATCTTCCCGGCGTACTTGTCTTCCTTCGATCTCAACTACCCTCACGGTACCACAAGCTTGTTTGAAGAACGCAAGGATCCCGGTGAAGGACTTCGAGACTTCTTAGGGGTGGAGAACATGCATCTGCCCTCCTTTCTCTCTGACGGTCTCATCCAATCCTCATGCCAATTAGGGCAAGCTTGGAAAATGAATGAAGTTGAAAAGTGACAAGTTGAGTACCAAGTGTTAGATGTAATATCGTCGGATCAATCATGGATCGACCCGATTACGCAGCGGAAGTATCGGATCTAGATCTAAACGAAACAAAATACATAAATAAAAGATCTAATCCTACAAGGGGGTTTAGGAGCCTACCTTTTTATGGTGCTTAACTCCAAGAACAAAAGGTCTCCAAGAACACGTGATTGAGAAGCCACAGCCTTCCAACGTGTGTCTCCCAACAACACCAGGTGGATGGTGTTTCCCGCCGCCGTACCTCCTTGATATGCTACCGGAATAATCCCGAAGATTATTCCAACTCGAAACCCTAAGAATAGAGGCCGAAATTTTCAGCCAATTTCTCTTGTGAATAGTGACGTGAATAGTGTGTTTCAAAAGGCTTGGAAGAACTCTCTTTATATAGGAGAGTAAAACTTAACCTCCAAGGATTAAATAATTAAAAGATAATTATTACATTAATCCTTTTTCCAAATAAAACATAAATAAAATAATTATCCCAAACAAATTAGGATAAATCATATTATTATCTAATATTTCATGAATTATCATTTAACAAATAAAAGATAAATCACATGTCAAATAATTATCCAAGAAAACTAATTTCTTAATAATTATTAACATCAAAACTTGCGCCACCTTTGACTAAAATAAAAGGTCCACGTATTTTTTTCCTATATTTGACCAATGAGGTCAAAAGGAAAGTCAACACACTAATTTGGGCGAGTCACGAAAAAAAATGTCTTTTCCGTGTATTTAATTATTTAGTCCAATTAAACAATTAATCCACATATCAATTAAATAGCCCAATCCACTATTTAATTATAATTGAGGTGCAACGACGAGAAATCCAATTATGCTTATATTAGGAGCTAGCGCGTCGGGGACCATGGACCCATATTCGGTAGCTTCAATAAATTAAATAAAATTATTCGTCGATTTACGAATAATTATATCCAACCTATTAATTCCGGGATTACACCACCATAAACCCGAAACTGAACTCTATCGAATATAGAAAACTTACACTCAATTTATGAGTCGAAAGCGTCCACTGTTATAATCATTACATACGGATAAATCCTCCATAGACTGTTCATTTCGATTCGGGATATTTCCGTAAACCCTTCTCGAAACATATTATCCTTATTTACCATTAACCCCCTAGTGATCAATTAGTTCATATTCAATATAATATGAACTCGGCCGATCGATCGGTTTCTAGGGTCAACAAATAAGGGAACTGTCTGTCTACTTCCCGAGGGAAGGAATGGATTCCATATCTGTGATAGCACAGACTACTCACTCATCCCAGAATAGAGCCAACGAGAAGTGTTGGACCACATACTTCGAAGTGATCCTTACTAACACATCAAACTCTACCCTAGTCTAAGCAGTCGTCTGTGATCACCTCATGAATAAGATTAATCCATATATGATCATCTTGTGATTCGATAGGACTTCTCGATTATGGAATTATATCGAGAACTCACATCAAATCGGTCCAGCCCTATATGATTATCATCATATATAAATGCCCCACTAGGTACCTTAATACCGACAGTCCGGATAAGACTGTCACACCTAAAGTGTTCTGGGCGCATTAATTGCAAATTAATCATGAGACCCATACTCAGATTAATAAACGCTATGGACTAAGTTAATTTTAAGTACATCTCACTAACTCAATCCTCTTGTGTATAGCCATACACTGAGTTATGTGATTACATAAACAAGGTACTTAGGGTTTTCAGTAGTGTCTTAATTATAAACATAAATGCATATAATAAGATGAATTATTAATTCTGTACTAAAACAATTAGATAATTGTCTTTCGGGCACTACACCTTACAATCTCCCACTTGCACGAAAGGCAAGTGGATTAATTGTTTTAGAGCACACCCTTATTTATCTATATCTACAACATTCTCCCACTTGCTCAAAACAAGTGAGACGAATCCCTCAAATCTGTACCCTCCAAGCGCATCTTAGTAATTCATCCTTCCAAGCACGACCGGAGTGTGCCGCCGTAGGGTAGGTCAGTGACCCGGCACGTACTCAGAATCCGAATACCATGTGAATTGGTACACTGATCAGGTAGGATGTCGGCTTGAGTCAATCTTTGGGATCGAAACATCGCCTTTCTATCTAATCCGGTGGTATGATTTCAATATGCCTTTGATTCAACACTGAGGACTAGATCGACTTAACGATCTTCCTTAATTCGACATAAAGTCAGAATCAGCGTTATCACTTATATTCTAGTTTGCACCTGAATATACTAGCATATTATTCCTCATTCTCCCAAAGATACTTGAGGATTCACTAAACATCCCATTTCGTATTCATCCTCAGGTTTAGATAACCATTCCTGAGAGGTAGGGTAGACTACATCGTTGAATGTTGCATAAATGCAAGAATATCTTAACCAGGTGAATGGATGGGATTGCCAATGATCGATTCTTGCGGATTTGAGCGAATCAAATCCTTTAGAATGAATCCCGATGGCATGTTAGACTCTGACTTCAGATAACACACCCATGTTGTTTCCAACTGCTTCAGTGTTACCATTCACAAACACTAATCTACATACTACTTTACTAATATTGATGCCAAGTCTACAAAAGACTTATCAACATTCTGGCCAAGTCCACATATTAAAATATATTACTTTGAAATGACCTAGAGGTTTGCTTTAATCCTCAAAGGATATAAGCTATAGCAGGCATCCTGCCAAAGGTTCTTTCTGAATAAATTAAGATACCGTTAGTCTCGCAAAAAGGTCTTAGGGAATCACCCCTATTTTCTGCTTTGTAACGAATCCGTTATTTGTTCTTAGCTAAAACCCTTCTGTTCTGAATGAATTCGGATTCCGTTGTTCGGCAAGGAAGTCTTAGGGAATCACCCATATTTCCCGCTTTCTGACGAAATCAAGCAAGACTGAGTGGTAAGAGAGATCACGGTCTGGTTAACTCTCTACCTTTTAGGGAATCACCTTTAAATTACTCAGCTTTGCGGTGAAAGTTAAACTTTCCTATTCAATCGACTCTTCTCCGTGTAGTTCCAATTACTCCCACTGGGCCTGAGATACTCAGGTGGTTCTACAAGAGTTCCAACAGAACTGGAGTATCAAACTCCATTCACAGGGTTATGGCTTTTAAACCAACCTCTATGATCAGGATCCTATACAGCCCACGAAGGACTATAGGTCATCAATCTACCCTATAGACCGTAAGGTCCTGCAATGGGTAATGGACAAACCATACTCCCACTGCGTTCGGGGTGGATTGATATACTGATCTAGTTTAGTAGTTCTTATTAGTGTTATCACCAACTGCCGGTGTTGGATGTGGATTGAACACATCGCTTAGTAACATCTTGAGTACAAATACTTCAAGATCCAAGGTTGTTATTTATAGACTCTATCGTACCGAGTTTGACAAGATAACCGTCATTCTCTCGATTTTATGAGTTTTATAACCAACCTTTACTCAATGCATTAAGATATTTCACGTCCTGAACGTGTACGCAAAATTTCCAGTCCTACCTTCAAGCACTCAGTGCTAAATGCCTCTATTTACGGAAGTGGGGTGAACCGAATTCACTCCTTATCCACAAATGCTTAGGCATCTTTTTGGTAGACTTCTCGGTTTTTCATAACGTAAACCGTTATTTTGCAACCAATATCTTAAATGAGTTCAGCAGCGTATCGTAGCACATCAATAACTATGTAAGGCAAATTTGTGGTGTATCCCTTAGTGAAAACATTTCACTGGGAGGTAGGCCGAGCATCAGTCCCGAAGACTACGCAATAACCTATTTCTGAGTATGGAATACTCTATCTCTGGTGAAATCAGAGATTTCCTCCAAATATTTTTGATAAACTTACCGGAGTCTCGAATAGTAGTCAAACAAGATGTCACTACTTCAAAAGCTCCCACTAGCTTGTACCTTTCATATGACCCCGAAGGTTGTTATGAACAAGCTATGTTACTTCTTTAAATCTATTACCCTTTCCTGATTGAAAGGAAACTTAGTCATTGTTCCTTTGAGACAGTGTTCCTTTGACTCGGGAGATAGGAATCACCCTAAGCCGCCTTCGGATCTTGTCTTTAGGGAATATGCACTAATTAATAGAATAGAAAGAAGCGTTTATCGAAATACGGAAACCATTTGCGTTTATATGTTTTAAGATGTGTTACTAATACCTTTTCAACAATTATTAGTGGTTCTGACTTTATCAAACAAAAGTCCTAGTCTTGGATTCGTGCTACGACTGTTACATTCATCGTCAATAAGACAAACAAATTATCCTATTGAAAATGAATACGTTCGTTCCAACGAATCCGAAAACAGAAAATGAATTTTCTGTGATCCTCAAGAATTGAATCCGAGATTCATTTCCTTATATCACTCCCACTAGTCAATCTGAAATAACTGCCCGTTGTCTATTTTATTTATCGTTTAATGCAAAGCTACCTAGTTCTTCCAAAGAACTTTAGCTTTCAAGAAAATTGCTAGGATACATTGGACAGTGATCCGAAATCACTTTCATTATCCTCTAATTTCCAATTTATTAATTTTCCGGTTTAGCCTTAAAACTACTTAGTCTAGATGACTAACACGTATAAACATTCTTTCCCATTCTCGACTTTCCTTAGATGGAAACAGCTCTTGAACTAGCAGCTTCGTGTGAGTAGACACTACTCTTGAACTCGTGGGACATTCAAAGTGTTACTTGCTTGGACTATCGGTTTTTCTAATCGTTAAATCATAAGACCAAAGCTCCCACTAGTTTATCGGTTCCAAATACCGTCTAACTAGCAATACTTTGTATTTATGATTTTTTCAAAGATTAGAACATCACCTAGAACTAAGCTCCCACTAGTTTATCAGTTCCAAATACTGTCTAACTAGTAACGCTTTATTCTAGTTTTTCCAATAAATGGAGAAACTTCTGTGCGGTCTATTACACATTTCCAATGATTCAGAAAAATAACAAATCATAAGACTAAGGCTCCCACTAGTTTATCGGTTCCAAATACCGATTTTTCAATTTAGAAATTTGTTGTGTAATTACACTTTTAAAATTCACTGAATGAATTTTATATGATAGTCCTATGTCATCTTTTGTAAACTAAGTATGGTCTCACTCGTTCAACACGAGTGACACCCGTGACATACCTATACTATGTCACTTAAGTTTTTAAAAGGCTCAAGAGAAAAATCTCTTCCGAAAAATTTACTGCATTGTTTGATAATTACAACGTACTTGTTACTTTCCACATTTTTAATGAAGTCCTATTACTAACAGTTTAGTAACCTAGAGATTAAAGTTGTAAATAAACATGACAGAAAGTTAAATCCAAAAAAATAAATTATCACTATTTGATTTTTATTTTAGGAATTATAAACTATAAAATGTTTATCCTACCATTCCAAGGATTTAACCTCGCATAGTACTGTCCGAGAGGGTCGATATCAGCACTATGATGGTTAAACTGAGACAATCTCTCTCAATGATTAAGCTTCGAGAATCGAACATCTCACGGGAATCAGACATCCCGGACCTTAATCACTGATTACCTTCCTTTTGTAGCCTAGATATTTCGAAAATATCCATAAAGAGTGTGACCTACTATATCAGATCTCAAAGTACGCCCCGAGTATGCCGCCGCAGGGTCGGTCAGTGACTCAACGAGTACCCGAAATCCTATCCTTTCGGAAACCAAGCCTTGAATTTTGATAGGGGTGAACACCACCCGCAGGGGCGGAATCAAAGCGGCTCGAGGCGTCACCCTTCTCTCACGTGCTTGCATCTATAGTAGAGGCCGTGGGGTTGGCCGTCGCCTTCCCCGCTCCCACTCAATATTTTGAAAAAGTGGTGGGTTTACTAATTACGGTTGCGGTCTTGACAATAAGAAACAATAAATCAAAGTACTCCGAATAGGGTCGGTTATGTAGGCAAGCCTACGCTTGTCTTATTCGTTGGAACATATGTGACGCTCGGGCCAATCCGGCAAGAGAAGCCCCGTTTAGCCCGAAGGCTTATCGGCTATGCTAAGTCTGTCGAACTGCCGTAACGTACATCACACGTGGAGGGAGTCGATTGAGCCGAAGCTCGGTTGAACTCGCCCAACCATGGTTAGACCATTTCCGAACCCATGTACTAAGATTCTCCGATTTCTAAATTGTAACCCAAAGCGTAATCTCGTTTCTCGTTTAAGGTGGGTTCACTAAGAAGCCATCACCGAAAAGCTCAACGATTTATCCAAGTGGGATTCACCGAGAATCCATCACTAAAATCGTAACGATTGACAAAACCCGGGTCCTCGGTTTTTATAATTAGCTACTTATTATTTAACTACCACATATTAAATTAATAAGCATTCATACTAATTATTCGAGTTATACATGCCTAATTTATTCGAAATAAACTAGCTACATGTATGCATTGGAGTGGAATCATGATATGATGCATGTCATGGTAATTTTCCGGTTATATCATACAATTTTCGATCATACACGAAAAAATAATGGAAAAAATAAACACCGAGATGGATCGTTGGTACCCCCGTATCTAACCTATTAAAAAAAAACACAAACCCTAACTAGGGTTTACTATTTTCTAATCTTCTCGTCGCTGCGTATTATCGATGATCGGAAATCCAAACGAACCTTGATCGTCATGAAACTTTATGGATCTGTTCTTCAATCTGAACGGTTGGATCTTCGTTTCAATGGTCCAATTTTCTCCAAAGCAATCCGCCGATCTAACTCGCCGCATCTATTTATAATCTGCGGCGCAACAAGTGTCTTCCCGGGGACGATCGGGCAGAGAGACAGATCCCGATCGACCTTAAATTTTTAGGGCTTGTTCATAACTCCATGGTAGTCGATCTGAACGGTCGGATCTTTGTTTCAACGGTCCAATCTCTTCCAGAAATTCGACGAACTCACAGCTAGGGTTTTAATGCCTCGCTGGGCTTTTCTCGTTACGGCAGCAACTTTATAGCAGCGATCGGACATTGAGATCGACTCCGATCGTCACGAAATATTGAGGGCATGTTCTTCTACTTTTATTCTTCATTCTGACCGGAGGGATTGTCGTTTCAACGGCTCAAACTCCGGGAAAAAATAAAAAACGGAACAAAGACAACAAAACAGATCTACTTCTAGGAAATTAAAATTACAAAATTTCCTATACTCATATAAACGAATTTATATGAGTTTACAATAGATCTAACGAGTAAACAATACCAACCCCAATCCATCTCTTCAACCACAACAATCACAAGCATACAATCATGATTAAATTCGAATTTTACCAAAAAAAAACGAAATAAAACATCTAAAGCATGCTTTTCCACTCCAAGATCTAAAATTCATATACTTTGATCGTTAGATCAAAGGCTCCGATACCACTTGTTAGATGTAATATCGTCGGATCAATCATGGATCGACCCGATTACGCAGCGGAAGTATCGGATCTAGATCTAAACGAAACAAAATACATAAATAAAAGATCTAATCCTACAAGGGGGTTTAGGAGCCTACCTTTTTATGGTGCTTAACTCCAAGAACAAAAGGTCTCCAAGAACACGTGATTGAGAAGCCACAGCCTTCCAACGTGTGTCTCCCAGCAACACCAGGTGGATGGTGTTTCCCGCCGCCGTACCTCCTTGATATGCTACCGGAATAATCCCGAAGATTATTCCAACTCGAAACCCTAAGAATAGAGGCCGAAATTTTCAGCCAATTTCTCTTGTGAATAGTGACGTGAATAGTGTGTTTCAAAAGCTTGGAAGAACTCTCTTTATATAGGAGAGTAAAACTTAACCTCCAAGGATTAAATAATTAAAAGATAATTATTACATTAATCCTTTTTCCAAATAAAAGATAAATAAAATAATTATCCCAAACAAATTAGGATAAATCATATTATTATCTAATATTTCATGAATTATCATTTAACAAATAAAAGATAAATCACATGTCAAATAATTATCCAAGAAAACTAATTTCTTAATAATTATTAACATCAAAACTTGCGCCACCTTTGACTAAAATAAAAGGTCCACGTATTTTTTTCCTATATTTGACCAATGAGGTCAAAAGGAAAGTCAACACACTAATTTGGGCCGAGTCCACGAAAAATGTCTTTTCCGTGTATTTAATTATTTAGTCCAAATAAACAATTAATCCACATATCAATTAAATAGCCCAATCCACTATTTAATTATAATTGAGGTGCAACGACGAGAAATCCAATTATGCTATATTAGGAGCCACGTCGGGGACCATGGACCCATATTCGGTAAATACAATAAATTAAATAAAATTATTCGTCGAACGTAATAATTATATCCAACCTATTAATTCCGGGATTACACCACCATAAACCCGAAACCGAACTCTATCGAATATAGATAACTTACACTCAATTTATGAGTCGAAAGCGTCCACTTGTTATAATCATTACATACGATAAATCCTCCATAGATCGTTCATTTCGATTCGGGATATTTCCGTAAACCCTTCTCGAAACATATTATCCTTATTTACCATTAACCCCCTAGTGATCAATTAGTTCATATTCAATATAATATGAACTCGGCCGATCGATCGGTTTCAGGGTCAACAAATAAGGGAACTGTCGTCTACTTCCCGAGGGAAGGAATGGATTCCATATTCGTGATAGCACGGACTACTCACTCATCCCGAGAATAGAGCCAACGAGAAGTGTTGGACCACATACTTCGTAGTGATCCTTACTAACACATCAAACTCTACCCTAGTCTAAGCGTCGTCGTGATCACCTCAGGAATAAGATTAATCCATATATGATCATCTTGTGATTCGATAAGACTTCTCGATTACGGAATTATATCGAGAACTCACATCAAATCGGTCCAGCCCTATATGATTATCATCATATATAAATGCCCCACTAGGTACCTTATTACCGACAGTCCGGATAAGATCTGTCACACCTAAAGTGTTCTGGGCGCATTAATAGCAAATTAATCATGAGACCCATACTCAGATTAATAAACGCTATGGACTAAGTTAATTTTAAGTACATCTCACTAACTCAATCCTCTTGTGTATAGCCATACACTGAGTTATGTGATTACATAAACAAGGTACTTAGGGTTTTCAGTAGTGTCTTAATTATAAACATAAATGCATATAATAAGATGAATTATTAATTCTGTACTAAAACAATTAGATAATTGTCTTTCGGGCACTACACCTTACACCAAGGTGGTATGTCAACTAGATAAGCCAAGGAAGGGTACAATGCTCTTGAAATAGGAAAGGTTTCTTGGGTTACAAGCAGAACAAAATGATTCCATATTAGGGAAAAATTGAAGGTGGTTCCAAACTGAAGAATGAGACATTGTATCATAATACAAAAGGTAGCCACTAGAAGAAAAACAAAAAGAACACCTTGCAAATGAAGTTCTTTTGAGGGAGTGAAATTCTGCAAGATACAGTGGTCTACAATGACTTCACAGGACACTTGAAAGGATGGTAATAAGCTTTCATATAAACCTTTAGACAGTGGAGACGTTAAAGGAAACATCACACAACAGAAGAACAAGTAAAGGTGCATGGTCGAGCACCAGAAGGACTGAAAAGGATTTAGAAATCAACAGAGAACAAGAATCTCAACAGGAAGGAGCCATGGAGACAAAACGAGTACACCAAAAGGTTTCGAGAATAAAATAAACACTTGTCAAGAAGTATCCAAGTTTGCGTAGTCAAAGAGAGGTTATCTCAAGATTTAAAAGAAGTAGAAATTTCCCTCAAGAAATTGTAAGGGATTAACAAAAGTTTGAATAAGTAAACGGCAACCAAGATTTTGAATGTAGGGAAACGACACTTAAGAACGTCGGGTAAGGTTTAAAGAAAATAGACTTTCAACCAAGATGATAGAATTGTGATAGAAATGCCATAACAGAAAGTGGAAAGTCAAAATGGTGTATATGATAGTTCATGGATCTAAATGGCCTGAAAGAGAGTTAAAACTGAAGGGTACAAGGTACAATAATCTGAAACGGAGATCAAAAGTTTAGGAACTCAAAAGTCGGTTGGCTAGTTAGGTTCAGAAGGCACCTTGGCAAAAACTACCTTCTAGTTGAAACTAGTCTAGCATAAAACGCTAGAAGGTTAAAGATAAGTAACTGAAGATAGATGTCAAGATAGGGTTAAAGGTCCCAGCTGGTAAGAAGATGAGATGCATACATCGAAAGAATAAGTAGCATCACCAAAATCAACACTACCCTTAGAAGGGAAGCTGAGAATAAACACAAGTAAGAAAAATGTTCTGACCTCATAAGGCTTAGTCAAACTTGAATTTGAAATGAAGGATGAGAGTGTGACACTGCAGTTCTGAAGAGATCTTGTTTCTTGATTTAAAAAGAAAGAAGGCATGAATTTGCTCAGAAGAAGGGCTCAAGGCGATATATTTCTGAGGTAATTCATGACAACAAGTGGAGAGAATTTGTTGAGTTTAAAGATCTCAAGTGAGGGATTACATGAGAAACAAATTACTAGAAAAAGGTATAATTACAACAGGCACAACAAGGGTCTGAACAACAAGCATGGCATGCTGAAGGATAGCATCTTGGTTATTGTTTATAACTGCAAAAGAAAAAACAATGTTAACTTTAACGATTCCTACTAAAAGGTTTAACTCAGAAGGAGGTCAAACTTCGAGGAACTACAAAACATGAAAATCATAACTTACTACCCTCTTAGCCCAAATCCCAAGTCGAAGAGGTGAAAAATTCCTTTTTGGTTGCTGTGTATGATATTTACTCCGGATCGACATTATCAGTTTTTACAGAACAAAGGAAGAGGAATTTGAGCATGATACAAAGAGATAAGAGTTAGATACTAGAGTTTTCTAGATGATATAAAAATTTTAAAATCTTTGGATGGAAATAACTTGGTCAAAAACATTTATTTCTGATAATTGCACAAGCTGTTAGAATTTCCAGATTCATAAACACTTAGTTGAATTGCAAATTGATATCAAACGAAAAAGAATCTGAACTTAATTCCAAAAGGAAAACTGTAGATAAAAGTCTTATCTGCAACATATCAAAAATTCAGATCATTTGAAGGTGTTTAACCTGTTCAAAACAGAAGAAGAAGCGAAAGTGCTGCTGCAGATTTTCTGGACAGAGTGTCCAGCATAAACACGAACTTTCTGAAAAATACATAACTATTATCAAGTTGATGTAAAAAGAGAAATTGTAGATAAAACAGTAATCTATGGTGCTGAAAATTTTCAGAATTTTTAGAGTAGTGGAAGACTGTCTTATGTTAAAGGGAAAACACAGGAACAGAAGTATTCACTCATGTTGGATAAAGCCAAACACGAGAATGATGAGAAGTATGTGCCAAAGTAAGAGACCTTTAACACTATTAGTTGAAACGACTGAAAAGTATTTGGAAGGAATAGAATTACACATTGAGTTCGTGTAGAATCCATCTCAAGCAAAGAAAAGGTCAAAGAATGTTTATGGACTCAAACCAAGTGATGGTGAAGAAAGTGGAGGATTTGTAGAGTTGAATCAAGTATCATTCTCTACAAAGTTAGGCCAAGATATAAGTAAACTTAGATATTCGTGTGTAGAGAAGGTGAAGAGATTTCAATAGGGAAAGTAAGGAAAAAGGAAATCAACCAAGAGGACCTCGACTTTAAGGTGTAGGCATAAAACTCCGATCCCAAAGCTTTACTTAAAACGGTTTCATTTAATCCTATGTGACCAGTTACGGTTTGGAAACTTCAAAATAAAAGAGAGTTTCTAATGAAGATCCTAGGAGGAACAAAACCTAAGGTGATCACATAAAAGATGTGAACTCGGGAACTCAACATAACCTTCGTCTCGAAGACTCCTCACTAGGTCTTGATAACTTGACCACGGTTTAAGGATTCTTAGTCATAAGAGGATTACCACCAAGCTCAAGTTCTAAAAGGTCTAAAGGATTCTTATCTTAGAGGAAGAGATGCCTAGAACGAAAGGACGCTTCTCTCGATACCAACCGTAACGCCCCGCTCCCGGATACCGAGCCCCTATCCGGAAGAGAAACGTTCGGCGCGTATAGCATTAAATAAATCTAATATTATACGCAAGCCTCTACGTCGTCGTATCAAAATAAAGCAAACGGAAGCTAAAAGGACTCGGGTAAAAACATAAAAGCCACTATGAATAGAAAGTAACCATACTAAAGATGGATAGATAAAAACACAACGATGAAAAACCCCAAAGACTTATACCATACGATGTCTTAAAAGTGGAAGTACCACAAATCTAAGAAAAGTAATACAACTAGTCTAGTACAACCTTTACAAAGAAATAAACTAAAAGCTTCGCCAAGACTTCAATGTCTTCAAAAGTCGTCATCTACACTTGGGAAACCCGTTCGTCTTCTCACCCCACAATGCATACAAAAGAAAATGCAAAGGAGGTAAGTACAAAGTACTTAGTAACAGTGAGAAGCTATGACAACAATTATAATTTATAAAGAGAAGATATTTAATCGTTTAGTTATTTATGTGTGACCGACTCAATCTAGGGTTCACTTCATGCCCATCGACATGTCATGACTATACGTTTCTAACTTAGCTTATCTTTGTTACATCATGAATAACAAGGGCACTACGCCTAGTAATAGGATGTACTAGGACAATCGGGTGCAACCTACTTAGAGACACGCTCTACAGTAGCCCCGGGAATATCTCGAGTCCCGATAGTGTGATGACCGGCAGAGTGCACCAGACGCTTTATCTGGCCAATCGATTGACCGGCGTGGGTACAGTCTACTTTGTCTAGTCAGAGAACACATCGCGATATTGTACTATGCCTTACCAAGCATTGCATGATGTTTAAGCTTTTAATCTAACACATACGTTTGATTAGATGTTTAACTAGCCACCTAAGTATTTTCAAGTAATCTCCCTCACATCTCCTACTCTCGTACTTAGACCACTAGACACGGACAAGGCCTAGCAATTACACGGACATCGATAAACCCTAGTTCATCGAAGCACAAGGCAAATCCAAAGCTTTCGATGGTCCCATACTTCATC
Source organism: Gentiana straminea (assembly GCA_036785695.1). NCBI lineage: Eukaryota > Viridiplantae > Streptophyta > Magnoliopsida > Gentianales > Gentianaceae > Gentiana > Gentiana straminea. Next base: position 1,077,884 of record JAVUPR010000387.1, on the reverse strand, counting down.
TTTTTAGGGAATCCATGTGGTGCCGGAACTAAACGCACCAAAAGCTAATTCAAGGCTTTGTCACATAAGGTTAAGCAGTAAAAACAATATTATAAAGCCTGAAATCAAGCTGACACGACAAAACAATGAAAAACAAAGTAAACTGATCCAAACGCCCGTTTAAACTCTATGGACGCCCGTCTAACAACCTAAACGCCCGTTTAAACTCGGACGCCCGTCCACTATCCTACATACGCCCGTCTGTCTAAAAACGCTACATCCTGAATCAAAAACCACACCTCAAACGCCCGTCCAGAAAGCCCAGACGCCCGTTTGAGCTACAACGAGGGTAGACGCCCGTCTGACCTGGGTATCGGCTAGAACCCTAAAATCATCAACTTACGATTTCTGAACCGTTTCTAACCCAAATAACAGAAAATTAAGCACAGTAAAACTCAGAAAACATATCTAAACATACCATAACATCTATGATCCTTTGATCAACGAGAAACACACCTTTCTAGCACCTATGCATCTTAAAAACATGATCTAAACTTTACGAATCATAATTGTGATCATAGGAAGAGCCTCTTACCTTAAAGGCCTGCAAAACCAACAAAGCAAAACACCAAGCAACCGCAACAATTGTTGATCCTCAACCCCCAAAACCTATTTGATCAACAAAAACCCTAAAACCCTATTTTTCCTTTCAAAAAACGAAACTGAAAAAGTACCATAAACTGTAGATTACCTGGAGTAACTGCTGCGAAACTATTTTTAGATTGTTCTACGCTCCAAGAAGATCGTTTCGACTACTCATGGCTGAAAAACAGAGCTACGGATTGAAAGATACGAATTTTCCAAGAATCGGACTCTACGAATACCAAAACTAGGGCTAAACTGAAAACTTACGGATTAAGGATATTTTATTTTCCAAAGTTGCGTCTCCTCGCGCTGATCACTTTTATCTCTTGCGGCATCTTGATCAGATGAACGGATTGATCACACGGTTGAAGTTTTCGTTCTGTCTTTCTCTGGCATCTCCTGCGTTGTTTTGTTCTTCTGTGCGCCGTTCCTCTTCTTTTTTTTCTTCAGAATATACGTGTGAAATAATGAGGGAATAATTGGGATTATCTCTTTTTATAGCCGATAATTAAATCCTTTATAATTAATAGCTAAAACCTTTTAATTAAATCCCTTTTATTCAAATAAATAGGATAAATAACAATACACCTTGCAAAAGAATGTGTTAAAGAAATGACATTTCAAGAATTTGTCGGGTTCCGTGTTCTCCCTTTCTTTCGTGACTCAAAATACAAGTTTATTACCTATGTAACAAACAAAAATATATCAACGGAAACAAAAACGTATCGGATGTTGAGAATTTTAAGAAAATGAAATATAAATCTGATTTCAAGGTGTGCAAAAATCAAAACCGACCTCATAGTTCAACCACTGTTTAGTGAAGACACGTTTAACTTTAATTTATACCATGGATAGCTAGAAAGAGCTTGCCCAAGTTTGGTCTAATATTGCACAGGAACCATATTTCCTAGACTAGAATCTTTGAATAGTACCAGCACCAAAACGTCTATCAAAATCTATCAGTCAATCTCTAGCTTTTATTTCTGTCTGGGAAGAAGATCATCAATGGGTCAACATAGATATTTCAGAGGAAACCTTCTATAAACAGTAAGTTATACTATCATGTTTCTAACCTCTATCAGAGTCTTAGATACCTAAGCACCAGGAAGTCACTCTAAAAAGGGATTATTTCTTACCCTGACCTACCCTTCCCGACCCCTCCTGACCCTATCCTACCCCTACATACGCTTTTCCGACTTTGCCAACTTGAAACAATAGGCGACTGAGTACGGACACAGTATTTTGAGCGTGCAAAACAAATGATATAAGTATTTACGTTTTGTGTTATTTGTCTTTTGGTTGTGGACCAATAACTACAACTAGCAGCCTTGACCACTTTGGACTTCCTCCCGACATTTTCCTGCCTTAGTACCGAGCCAATTTCCTTAACAATACAATAGTGACCTTTAAAGAGACAGGAAAGTACTCTAAACTGCGGATATGTTTAATTAGTTACGGAACAATATAAAAAAACTTATATAAAGTGACTGAATCCATTGCACATTCATCCAAACACATCCCTCGTTGAGCGACCAATGCACTGGAAACCACCAAGATTTCCGGTGAATAATCGTACACTTGGCATTTGAGTTGCATTATCCCTAAAATTGTATATGATTCAGTAGGTGTAGATAATAAGATATTTTTAGTTTATGTGTGAGTCAAATGTCTCAACAAACGTATGTAATTGATAAGACTAACAGGATCCTGAAACTAAACTGTGGATTGAAACCGGAATTGACGGTTCGAGCATCGGACCCACGCAAACCCGCGGTCGTCAAACTCGAACGAACCGTGAATTGGGAATCCGTGCCTCATCATCGGTTTGATGGCGGATATGTTCGATAGTTACGGAACAATATAAAAAAACTTACATACATGTACCGGTTTTTATTTCCTATCCGCCGGCAGCCTGTTGTATCCATTTAGAGGAAACATGGCAACACTAGTTTCCAGTTTCTTGGTCTAATTCTTAGAGTTGTTAGAAACAAATTGGCAATCAACTTCAAGAATCTTCCTTTACCCTTAAAAAAAAGAAATCCTTCCTTTAAAAAAAGAAAAAAATAAATTTCAACAAAAATGACAATGGCATTCAGCTTAATGGAATGGAAGATAGCTTAAACAAAAAATACCGAGGAATGGAAGATAGCTTAAAAGTATTCATATTTCTAGTCTATATAAAGGATTCACAATACTTATTCTTCCATATGCATAGACTTCCTAAATATTGGTTGAGTCTAATAAATGAATATTTATTTAGTTTAAAATTTAAAATTAAAATTATTAAATCATTTTTCTATAAAATGGTTTTTTTTTTTAATTAAACGGTTTAACCGCCGGTTCACCGGCTGGTTCTCCGGGCGGTTAAACCGCCGGTTAACCGTAACCGCCGGTTACAGTTTGGAAAATGGGCAAACCTTAACCGTAACGATTTCGGGGTTTACGGGTGATGATACGGGGATTCGCTCCTCCACGTGGAATTATCTGATTGGTCCAGCTGGCATGTGGAAAAGTCTGTGCTAGTTATCCACATCGGGTCGATACGAGACACACCAGTGAAGACCGCAGCTAAGGGAAGATTCTCCAAGTGTCCGAACTCGAACACCGGCTTCGATGTCCATCGAGTCGATGCCACATACTTTAGACAAGGCTCCTTGGCCCACACCCAACAGGTTACTTGGATAAGGAGGCAAGGCCCATTAAAGGGTATTTATGTCAATAGACCTAGCCGCCCTAAACTTAGGGCAGAAGAAGGACATGTGCCTATAAATAGCTCATTCCAGGAACTACGTAAGGCTTGATTCCTGGACATTTACACAGGATACGTAGGCAATCCAAGATACATTCTTGGACTCGGCCATAAAACACCCAAAAACACTACCTTTCCAACAAGTTACAGTCATTCGATCCCTTTACAGCTCACCCTTAGATTACACGTGGCCCTGTTATTCCGGTGGTGCATCATTTAGCATCATCATTTGACGCTAGAAGGAGGGTCTTCTACCGGTGAGTTGGTAAAGAAATCGCAATGGAACCACCAGCAAGGAAGAAACCGACGAGCAGTAAGAACTCACAGATCGAAGAGCACACGGATATAGATCCAGCAGGGGTTCCATCCCAGATTCAAGAAGTCCCCACTAGATCTAGACCCGCAGTTGCAGATCCACACAGGCCTCAGCTTCCTCCCCAACTGCAGGATATGGCAGATCACTTAGCGTCTTTAGATGAAGACGCCCTGAAGAGGGTGGTGGCTTCGGCATTCATAGGCAAAGGAATCTGTAACCCCCCTGAGGAACACCAGCTAGACCCACTGGGTCGTAAAGGGATTGAGAATTCCAGGGGGAAGAGGCCTGTCGATCCTCAAGAGGAGTGTGAGGAAGGCACAATTGAAATCAGCGTGACTAACGCCCACAGACGACCTGAACAAGAAAGGCAGCAGCGGCAGGTCGAGGAAAGTATACGAAATGAGTTCAATCGCATAGTAGGGAAGGAACAGGTCACAAAATGGCTCGAATCGCCATTTAGTCCCGAGATAGAGATATACACGATGCCTGAGTCATTCAAACCACCCAAGATGGAACCTTATGACGATACCACGGACCCAGAGGACCATCTGTATCGATAGATATCGTTGATGAGGTTGAGGAACGCAAATGATGCCATGAAGTGTCGTGCCTTCGACACGCTGCTCACAGGCCGAGCTCGAGAGTGGTTTCACAAGCTACATCCCGGGTCGATCTCAAGTTTTTTACAGCTGGGACAAAAATTCCGAGATGCTTTCATTGGGAATAAGAAGTTCCACCTTAGTGCTACCCACCTTATGAATATCAAGCAAGAGAAAGGGGAGTCGACTATCGACTTCATGAGACGCTTTAATCTTAAGGCCATGAAAGTGCATAACGCTAGTGACGCACTGCAGGTTAATGCTTTTGTTGGAGGTCTGCGAAATATGAAGTTGTATGATAAATTGTCTAAGAAGATGCCGAATGATATGGACGAATGTGTGAACATAGTCCATAAGTTTTGCCAAGGTGAAGAGGCAGTGCGTTTGCACACCATTTCACTTGGCCTCAATTCGAGGAACGACTCCCGAAGCTAGACCAAGGGTCAGCCTAGGGGTCGGAACGAGGAAAGCAAGACCAACGTTTTTGATCGATTGACAGCTTCGATCTCAGATCGGCTTGGAAAGAAAGGAAATCTGAAAGAACGAGATTTTATACCCCTCAATCGATCTCGGGGGGAGGTGTTGGCGATTATGATCAAGAAGAATATTGCACGAACACCTAAGCCGATGTCCAAGGACCCAGAGAAAAGAAAAAAATACTCACAAGTATTGCGACTATCACAGAGATGTAGGGCACGACACGGAGGAATGTTTCGATTTGAAGAGAGATATCGACGCCTGTATTCAAGAGGGTCGATTGGATGAGGTGATTGACAAAGTCGAAAAGGACGAGCCAAAGGGCCGTCGAGAGTACAAGAGGAAAACTTATAATGGAAAGAAGGATCGATCTCCACGTCGTGACAATCGGAATCGTCGAGATAGGTCATCCGAGCCGACATACAGGGACAATCGTCGGGATGACCATCGAGAAGATCAGAACCGAGACCATACGACGTTAACACGATCATAGCAGAGCACGAGTCGGATCGCCCTCGATCCAGTCGGCAATCATCGGACAGATCGAGGGAGTCAAAGAAGATCAGGTTTACGACGGAGGTGGGTTATGGACCCAAGGATGACGTTCCGAGTTCCCACAGTCATAGCGAAGGATTAGTAATCGAGGCGGTGATAAGCCGGGGACGAATAAAAAGAGTTTGTGTCGATAGTGGGAGCGCCGTTAATATCCTTTACTACTCAGCCTTCAAAGCCATGAGGTTAAAGGATTAAGACATTATTCCATTATCTACCCCTTTATTTGGGTTTACAGGGCAGGCCATTCACCCTGTCGGGTCGATCAATTTGTTGACTACGGTTGGAGACGGAGATAAAGGTCGAACAATGGAAATGACCTATGTCGTAGTTAAGGCCCCTTCAGGGTACAACGCGATATTAGGTCGACCAGCTTTATATGATCTCAGAGCCATCATCTCGACATTCCACAACAGCATGAAATTCCCCACCTGGTACGGGACCCATGAAGTCAAAGGAGACGTCGAGGTGGCCAGGAACTGTAGCCTGGTTACGATTAAAGGAAAAGGGGTGGGACAGGTTCTGGTTGAGGAATTGTTACCTGAGGAAGAGGAGGATCGGAGCTGGGTGTCCGCCGACCCGACAGAGGAGGTTCGAGTGTGGAAGGAGGAAGAAGGCCAAGGGGTCCAGATCGGGAAGTGGATGCCACACCCCGACATGAAGGCCTTGGTTGGCCTCCTAGTTGAGTATCGAGACGTTTTTGCATGGAAGGCGGATGACATGCCTGGCCTGTCGACGGACATAGCGGTACATCGACTCAACGTCGACCCAAAAAAGAAGCCGATACGCCAAAAGAAGAGAAACCTTGCCCCGGAGAGGAAGGAAGCAGTAAGGAAGGAAGTTGACAAATTGTTAGCCGCTGGAATAGTGAAAGAGGTATTCTATCCGGATTGGTTAGCCAATCCAGTGTTGGTAAGAAACCAGATCAGAGCTGGCGAATGTGTGTCGACTTTACGGATCTCAACAAAGCGTGCCCTAAAGATTCATATCCACTACCAAAAATTGATCAACTAGTCGATTCGACACTGGGCTTCGAAGTGTTCGGTTTTCTCGATGCGTACATGGGGTATTATCAGATCTTCATGGACCCCCAGGACTCGGAAAAAACCGCTTTTATCACAGAATTTGGTACGTTTTGCTTTGTAACAATGCCGTTTGGCCTAAAGAACGCAGGCGCCACCTATCAGAGAGCCGTCAATAAGATTTTTGAGGAGCAGATAGGTCGAAATATGGAGGTTTACGTTGATGATTTATTGATCAAGAGCAAGTCAATGGGACAGTTTCTTGTCGATGTCAGAGAGGTCTTCGAGGTGCTGCGAGTTGCGAACATGAAGCTCAACCCAAAGAAATGCACGTTTGGAGTCCGATCGGGGAAGTTTCTAGGGTATATGATATCGAGAGACGGGATTAGAGCTAACCCGGATAAGATCGAGGCCCTGAGGAACATGCCCACGCCTCGTAACGTAAAGGAAGTACAACGGTTGACAGGTCGGATGGCGGCCCTCAATCGTTTTTTGTCGATATCAGCACAAAGGGCCCTACCATTCTTCAAGATATTAAAGAAAGCGAGTCCATTCCAGTGGGATGAGAAGTGTCAAAAAGCCTTCGATGATTTGAAGGAGTATCTATCTGATTTACCCACGCTGTCCTCACCTCGAGAAGGAGAGAAACTCCTGGTTTATCTAGCAATCTGTGAAGAGGCAGTGAGTGCCGTATTGGTTCGAGATGGAGACCAGGGACAAATCCCAGTGTATTTTGTAAGCAAGGCATTGCATGGACCAGAGATCAGATACACGCCAGCGGAAAAACTGGCATTAAGTCTAGTTCATGCATCGAGGAAATTGAAACCCTACTTTCAAGCACACCCCATCTCTGTGGTCACCGACCAGCCCCTAAAACATATTTTGACAAAGCCCGAGACATCGGGTCGATTGGCCAAATGGGTTGTCGAGCTAGCTGAGTATGATATCGAGTTTCTACCTCGAACAGCCATTAAGGGTCAAGCTCTAGCAGACTTCATAGCAGAAGGATTGTCAATTCAGTTGGAACAGGATAAGCAGTCATCAGATGAGCAGTGGACCATCCATGTTGATGGTGCCTCGAGCAGGGAAGGAGCTGGGGCTGGGCTTTTATTGGTCAGTCCTAAGGGAGAAGAGTTTCCTTATGCGCTGCGGTTCGAATTCAAAGCTACAAACAACGAAGCCGAGTATGAGGCAATGATCACGGGTCTAAAGCTGGCTTTAAAATTGGGGGTCGAGAACCTCCTAGTTTACAGTGACTCTCAACTCGTAGTGAATCACATACGAGGCGAGTATGAAGCCAAGGAAGAATCTATGAAGAATTATTTGAGAGTGGTTCAGGGACTGATGTCAAAGTTCAAAACGGTTCGTATTGATCAGGTACCCCGAAGTGAGAACAAACGGGCCGATGCGTTGTCTAAACTCGCATCGAATTTCAAGTCAAAGAGGAAAGTTCTGGTGGAAATGCTAGCGGAGCGAAGCTATAACGAGGTCGACGTGCAACCGGTGGTTCAAGGATCGACATGGATGGATCCGATAGCATTATTCTTAAAGGACGGAATTCTCCCGTCTAATAAGTCTCAGGCCAGAAAAATCAGGCTACAAGCCTCGAGGTACGCTCTATTCGACTATGTGCTATATCGAAAATCGTTCGTAACACCTTGGATGCGATGCGCATCAGAAGACGAGGGGGGGGGGGGGGGGGGGGGGGGGGGGGGGGGGGGGGGGGGGGGACTTATCTACTCGAAGAGATACATCGAGGAGTTTGTGGTAACCATTGCGGAGCTCGGATGTTGGCAAGAAAATGCAAGCTAGCAGGCTATTTTTGGCCGACAATGCAAAAGGACGCCAATCGATTGGTGATGAGGTGCAGGGCTTGCCAGGTACACGATGTAGTAACCCATCAACAGGCGCAAGAGATGAACGCCATCGAGTCGGTATGGCCGTTCGATGAGTGGGGGGTCGATATAGTCGGACCTCTGCCTCGAGCTCCGGGTAATTTCAAGTATGTTGTGGTCGCGGTTGATTATTTCACGAAATGGGTCGAAGCCAAAGCTCTAACTGACATCAGAGCTCAGACCATCAAGAAGTTTTTGTGGGAAAACATTTTGTGCAGGTTTGGAATTCCCAAGTATCTGATATCGGATAATGGGACTCAATTTCTAGATGACCGCGTGCAGGATTGGCTCAAAGAGTTCAAGATTGAACATAGAACGACATCGGTAGCCCGACCTCAGTCCAATGGACAGGTCGAGCAGACAAACAGGCAAATCAAGTTTGGGTTGAAGAAACGGTTGGAAGACGAGGGTCGAGATTGGGCAGCTCAGTTACCCAGCATACTGTGGTCGTATCGAACAGCACCCAATTCAGCTACCCAGGAGACTCCATTCGCTATGGCTTACGGATGCGAAGCAGTGATACCTGCGGAAATCGGACTGGCCTCACCTCGAGTTCTGGCATATAACATTGAAACAAACGCCACCGATCTGCTTCAAGAGAAGGATAGCGTCGAAGAGAAGAGAGAGGTTGCGGCATATCGATTGGCTAATTATAAAAGAAAGATATCACAGTATTATAACGCGAGGGTAAAATACAAATACTTCCAAGTGGGGGACCTCGTGTTGAGAAAGAACGAAGCCAGCAGACAGGACCCAATAGGCAAGCTCGAGCCGAATTGGGAAGGACCATACAAAATTCTGAAGGTGCACCCAAAAGGGTCGTATCAGTTGGGGAGATCGGACGGCAGCACAGTGCCCCGGACGTGGCACGCCACCAATCTCCGGAAATACTACGTTTAAGCTATTTATTCAATTTATGACATTCGCAATTTCAATTTTTAGTTACTTGTAATATGTCGATGTGACAGTTTCTTTTATTGCCTTTTATTCAAGTAATTTTCTTTTCTAAATTGTGCTTAACATACATGCTCAGGTAAAAAAGAAAAGGAGGCTGGAAGAAAAAAGACAAAAAATAAACTCCAACAAGAGACCTCGACACGACAGAGTCGAAGCAGTATGGTGTATAAAGCCAAGTCACTGACAATGCTTATATCACCTCCAACCTGCAATACCTCGACACGAAGGAGTTAAAACGGAAAAGTGAATAAAGCCAAGTCACTGACAATGCTTAAATCACTTCCGAGCTGCGCACCATCGACTCGATGGAGTTATAGCAAAATAGTGAAAAAAGCCGAGTCACTGACAGTGCTTATATCACTCCCGACCTGCCAATAAGCCACGATGCGAGGCAGGCGGAAAATCCCACGATGGATACCCAACTCTACCAGATCATAAGCACCACGATGTGCGACAGTCGAGTATGGACATTTTCAATATGATGTCCTCTTAAGCCTGACAAGGCAGGATAATCTAATCGAGCTCCGACCAAATAGCCAAGTCAGGGCAATAAGGCAGTACAACACTAGGTCGACTCACACTCAAGTGTGCTACGAGTCATGAACTCATACCACACTTCGAGGGCCACGGGGAATTAAGTCCATAGGACTACACCCCGCAAGGCAACATTTACAAGGGAATTAAGTTCGAAAGGACTACACCCTAGACAAACGATCAATAAAAGACAGAAAACATTCAATTTGAAAAGATTCAATTTGAAATGCAAGTTCAAGCAAATAAAAATGTCAAAGGTATTACAACCAAATCGATTCGGGGTACTTAAAAAGACAAACAAGAAAACAACATCAGACGGCTGGCTGGTGGGAGGACGAGGCGTTAGGGTCGACTTGTTCCTCCGACTCGACATTCTCTGCATTCTCTGCTCCATCACCTTCCAGGGCAGGGGTCACGTACTTCTCATACAAGGAGACACCGGCCTGGAATTCTTTGAAGTATCGCCCGTAGCGAGGAACGACCTCTGGATCATATAGGTAGGGCTTTGAAATGGCGGACACATCGAAGTTCGGATCGACTTCTTTGACTTGGTCAATGGCCATGGTAAATCCCCCCTTCATGCCCTGGGTCATCAGCAACGTCAGGTCATCTTCAAGCTCTCTTGAGACCAAGAAGTCCCGCTTGGCGGTTTCCGCTCGAGTCGTTAAATCATCAAGGAGGGACTGGACGTCGGTACGAGCTTTGATCGTTTCCGCCAGTTCGGTTTTTGTCCCCTCGAGCTCCGACTTCACCTGCGCCAGCTCCGACTTCACCTTCGCCAACTCAGCATCTCTAACGGATACATCCTTGCGGGCTTTCGACAATTCATCCCGGGAGGCAGCCAAATCAGACTCAAGCTTGGCACGTCGCTCATCCAGCTTATTGATTTTAGCTTTTTGCTTCTCGATGTCGGATGTCAGCTTGGCTATGGTCTCCTTCTGTTCCTCCATAGCGGCCGATGGAGACTCGATTTTTCTTATGGCCACCTTGGTTGTCAACCGAGCCTACAAAGACAGTAAGGTTAATTAGAGATTCAAAATCGACAAAAAGTTCAAGAAACCACATGAAAGAATAATGGCTTACCGCTCGAATGATCTTCAAGTGATACTCACTAAGCTCCTCCGGAGTCATGGCCTCCAACTCGGCGAGGCTCATGGCAGGGAGAGCCTAGACCCCACCTAAAGTCTGAGGCGGAAGAATTCTAGCCTCTTTTCCGACCCCATGCCTGACAACAGCAGTCGTTTTCTGTCGTTTCCTCGGGACGAGGTCCGCATCGGTCTGCTCTGTCACCTGAGCATCGTCGGGTTGACCCCTCAGAATATCCGACGTCGATACAGGAGTGAGAGCTCGAGCTGGAGTTCCCTGACCTCCAGAAACCACTTTGCCATATACGGAAGCCTGAGCCGGAGTCTTCGACCTGATGCCGGCTAATTCCTGAATTTTCTTTGGGTCTGTCTTCTTGGGATCGGGCATTTTGCCTAGAGTGTCCATTTTTGAGAAATATTCCACTGTGAACAGAGAAAGTTCGACATCAGAATGCAGTTAAAAAGAAATAGAAGAAAAAATACAAAACACATAAGTGTAACAGCTCGACAGAGTAAATAAGTGTCCTACGCAACACTCGAACATCTTCATCGAGCTCCAGATAAGCGCCCGGGCCAGCTGTCTCGATATCAGCATAGGGATACAGTGAATGCAGGTTTCGGGTGGCGATGTCGGGGTGAGCGATCTCGATAGCCCCGCACCCGTCAGGGGTATCGGGGCCGAGCCTGTCATGCCATTTTTGGGGCCTGTTATACCAAGTGTAGACATCGATGTCCACCAACCCGTGACGGATAAAGAAAACCTGGGGCTTCCACTCACCCTGAGATGAGGTCACCTTCCTCACAAATTCCGACGTGAGGGGACGCTTCTGAAAAGTGTACCATCCAACATCTTGTAGACTTTGGATGGCGTAGTATTGACGGAATAATCGAACCGAGAACTCGACCTTAGCGATTCGACACGCCAACACGAATCCCATAACGCTCCTAACGCCATTTGGAGCAAGTTGTGGAACGCTGATCTTGTAGTGTCGAAGAACCTCGATGAGACACGGGTCGAAGGGAAACCTCAAACCTTCCTTCAATTGTGCCTCGTAGATGGCACAGAAACCGGGAGGAGGGTCACAAGCAAACTGGAATTTACCATGCGATACCATGATGTTTGCAGAAGAATAGGGAATGCCATATCGTATGCAAATGGCTTTGGCTTTCTCCGGGGTCAGGTTGGAGATACATCCGTATGGCCCTTGGCCCCTCATCCTCGTTTGACGTTTGGTAGCGGGTCGAGGAGACGATTCTTCTTCTCCTCCCTCTTCTTCTTCTCCGGTAGCTCTCTCACCGGAGGCAGTTGGATGCTCAGAAACCGTTTCCTCAGAAGATTCTTCTTCTACAACAATTTCCTCTCTGTTTTGAGAGTCACTAGCGCTACTAGACATGGGCTTGGGCGAAAGATGCAAGAAACAAAAATAAGAAGAAAAATTTAAGTAAGATTAAAGCTTACTTGAGTACTCGGCTAAAAATCTGAGATTTGCAGAAATTTGTAATGGCGAATGAGAAACGTCAAGGTCTTGGGCTCCTTTTATGCTAAGAAAATCTCCAAATGATTTGAAGGGGTGGGATTTTGGGGCAGTTATAGAAGCATAAGAGCGAGAATCAAGGGCCAAATCTCCACGCGGCCCAATAAGAGACGCTTCGTTTCCTGCACCAATTAATACCGCCAGTATGACGTCACCCTATGACAGCCTATACCTGCAGAGAGCGACAACTGTGTTCCCGCCTAAAGAATACCACGTGTAGAGAAGGCTATTTAAATTTTCAGATCCGATCTCAGCACTCGATATGAGCTTCCCTCCGATCTGGGGGGCTTATGATGATACGGGGATTCGCTCCTCCACGTGGAATTATCTGATTGGTCCAGCTGGCATGTGGAAAAGTCTGTGCTAGTTATCCACATCGGGTCGATACGAGACACACCAGTGAAGACCGCAGCTAAGGGAAGATTCTCCAAGTGTCCGAACTCGAACACCGGCGTCGATGTCCATCGAGTCGATGCCACATACTTTAGACAAGGCTCCTTGGCCCACACCCAACAGTTACTTGGATAAGGAGGCAAGGCCCATTAAAGGGTATTTATGTCAATAGACCTAGCCGCCCCTAAACTTAGGGCGAAAGAAGGACATGTGCCTATAAATAGCTCATTCCAGAACTACGTAAGCGCTTGATTCCGGACATTTACGCGAGGATACGTAGGCAATCCAAGATACATTCTTGGACTCGGCCATAAAACACCCAAAAACACTACCTTTCCAACAAGTTACAGTCATTCGATCCCTTTACAAATTTCACCCTTAGATTACACGTGGCCCTGTTATTCCGGTGGTGCATCATTTAGCATCATCAACGGGCAAACCTTTCGTAGAAATCGGGGTTTATGCGACATAAATCCAGCAGAATATTCAGAAAGGAATGATAATTTGAATTGATTTGAACTACAAATGAACTAAAACCTGAATAAAGATTTGATCTTTCCATATGCAGCGACCAACCATCGAATCCAATCGACGACAAGGTATACCTGTAACTTGGAGAAATTGAACAACTGCAAGGAATCCGTGGTGGTGAGCTGTTCAACCAAGAAATCGTCGACGGAATTGAGTACCACAAGAACACAACTAAAGTCCGAAAATACAACTAAAATCCGAAATACAACTAAAGTCCGAAAATACAACTAAAATCCGAAAAGACAACTAAAATCCGAAATACAGAAAGCTACTCTCAACTACTAATCATCCAAAGTCACCTTAGCAAGTTCTTGTACAATGTTAAGGGCCTTAAGCAGTGGGGATCATGACAGACACACACTTGATCACCCCGTTTGAACTGATACCGATGAATGGACCATATCGAATTGCCTAAAGAGGTGTGGAGAACGAAAAATCTCTTCTGAATCAAACCCTTGTAATTTAATCCGGTTGAAAAAACTGTAACAAGAAATAGAAATCCTAAAGGAAAAAGAACTTTTCATTGAAGAATACATAGCAAACTAATCAATGAGAACTTAATTCAACAGAACAATGTAATTCTGACAGGGACAAAAAAATTGGTGAACAAAAAAAGACATAAAAATACAAAAACATAGTCACACGAAAATTAATTGCCTGAAACTTTCCATCAACCCAATAACTATTATTTCAAGAGAAAAATAAAATCATCCACAAATATATGATCCATTCCTCCCAAATTAAGCAACAATCATGAACCTGCTTAAAATAGATGAGTGGAACAACCAAATTTCAGCCAAGAAAAATCTACAAAAAAAAAAAAAAAAAAAGAAGAAGGGGGGCTGCAATCAACAATTTAACTAACACGAGAACAATTTGTACCACGATTGACAACCAGAAACAATTTTCGACCATTCTGTCCACGTCGACTTTTTTCAGCAATTTTATTCCTCTCAAAGACATTTCAGAAGAAGGGGACCACCAGAAACATTTAGCGTTATTTGTAGCACCATACTAAAATCGTTTTTACCACACCATGGTTGAACCAGCACCATGCTAAAGGGAGTTATTTGGAGCAACGACGAGGTCGGGAAGCCTTCTACTCGATTGATCAAAAGCACTTTTGTCAAGAGAGAAGAAGGGGCTGCAAATAACTATCAACTTTTTTTTTTTTTCACTTTTGGTCCCCTAAATTTCGAAATGACAATTTTGGTTCCTTAACTATCGATTTTTCTTTCATCTTTGGTCCCCTAATTATTAAAAAACCGACATTAGGGGACCAAAAGTGAAAAAATCGATAGTTAAGGGACCAATAGTGTCATTTAAAAAGTTAGGGTACTACAAGATAAAAAAAATGATATTTAAGAGACCGAAATTATCATTTCAAAAGTTAAAAGACCAGTTTGAGACAATCAAAATAGTTATAAGGGACTAGAAGTAATAATGTCCCTAAGTAAATAATTTAAGGAAGAGAAAATGCAACTAGTAGGGGCATATTCCAAAGGATCCAAATCCAAGTATACCCCAATTTGAAGCTACTGCATTACGTAACACCTGCGATTCATTCTCTCAAAGTGCGCAGGAGAAAAGGAATTCTCTGAAGTGAGGGGGAACAGGAGTTGGAAATCAAAGCGGAAAATGTCAGAACATAAAACTTGAGGCTGTGAAAATATCAGAAGTCAAGGCTAACAGTAAGCAGAAAAGTGGAAAATGGGCATAAACTCTACTTCTATTTACTATTAGGATAGCACTTGGTGAAAATATCAACATGAGATTGATATTGAAGAACTCTCAAAGGTATTGCATTAATTAAAAAGGCAGCAATAAGGAGTGCCTCTCCCCAGAAGTAATTATGCATTGAAAAAGTAAACTTCAGTGCTCTAGCAATTTCCAGCGGGGCATTTTCTTTCTCTCGGTATACCATTATGCCAAGAGGTATCAGGACAAGAAGATTGATGCACACTGACGATACAGGGTTTCACTCCCTCCACGTGTCGTCTATTGGTTGGTCATCACACTGAGATAACGCCAGCATATTCATGTCGATGCCCAGGCTCGAGGCCAAAGCCTTCACATCAAAGCCAGGCTACGACTATCGATTATCGAGTATCGAGCGAGTGTAGGACGTTCGGTCCGCACCGGCTAGCAATGTAGGACGGTGGTCCCGAGTCGATAACCGCGGTCGGTATATCGACATCAAGGATAGAGTCCGTCGACTTACTAAGCCCATTAATAGCAATAGCTTGGGCGAGGGGTCAAGGCCCATTTAAGGGTAAAGGTGACAATAACATAAGCCGACTTAACCTTAGGGTTTAGGCAAGTGTTGTCATTATAAATACCCCCATTCCAGGAACTACGTAAGGCTTGATTCCTGGAACATAACAGGATACGTAGGCAATCCAAGATACAGTCTTGGACTCAGCCGCAAACCTAAAAATCCACCACCTCATTCCTCTTTTTGGCATTAGGGTTCTTGTGTGTTCATCACTAGATTAAATTAGGGCTCAAATCATTAAGGTGACATAATTTGTCATCGTCATTGGCGCTAGAAGGAGGGTCCATTCTATTGATCGAATACTCAAGAACACGATGCCTCCCAAGAAAACGGCATCCAAAACCACATCCAAAGCAGTTGATCAAGGCTCCCAGATGAACGAGCCAACCGACCCTGATATGCAAGGAGAAGAGGACCCGGCGATTGGATCCGGTTCAAGACGATCCTCGGCAAAAAAACAAGGGGAAAAAGATCAAGCTTTGAACCCTGCTCGAAACCCACCAACCGGAAAAGCAAGCTCTTGCTCCAGAATATCGGACGCTTGCGGATCAGTTGGCAGGGGCGGACTTGGAGGTAATGTCCAGGATAATCGCCGAGGCAGTTACGGCGCGCAGGAAAGCAGACGCCGCCCAGAAAGAAGCTATGGCGGAAGACGGCCAGAAAGAAGTTGTGGACAAACCTAAACAGACTCCTGAGGAAGAAATAAGCGCATCATCTAGCTCGGTGGAAAGGAAGAGACGCGAGATCCACCAAAAACACCGAGAGGGGATGATGACGGCGCCGGGGAGGAGTTGAATGCAATTTTGGGAAAGAGCCGGGTGTCGGCGCGTGGCTCGAGTCTCCCTTCACGAAGGAGATCGAGAGCTTTCCTAAACCCAAGGGGTTTAAGATACCAAAGATAGAACCTTATGATGGCACCACCGACCCGGAGGACCATCTCCACAGGTATCTGTCTCAAATGAGGTTGGATGGGGCTCCCGATGCAATGCGTTGTCGGGCATTCGAGACGCTACTCGTAGGTCGAGCAAGAGAATGGTTCACGAAGCTACGACCAGGGTCGATCTCCAGTTTTGCCATGCTCGCTCGAAAGTTCCGAGATGCGTTTATAGTCAACAAGAAGTTTCATCTGAGTGCCACGCACCTCATGAACGTGAGGCAGCAAAGAGATGAGATGGTGATGGAATATTTGAAGAGGTTTAATCTCGAGGCCATGCAGGTCAAAGACGCAGATGACCGACTTCTGATCACATCGTTCGTAGGGGGGCTGCGTAATACTAAGTTGTACATGAAGTTGAGCAGGGACGTACCCCATACCATGGACGAATGTGTCAATGTGGTGCATAGATTCTGTCAAGGGGAAGAGGCAGTGCGGCGGCACACCCAATCCGACTGGATGGAATCCAAGAAGGACACCCGAGGTCCGAACAAGAATCAGTCCAAGAGGCAGGATGTCGAAAGTAAGCCATCGGTCTAGGACCGAATCGACACGTCCACCTCAGACCGTGGGGGCAAGAAGGGACCCTCACGAGATAAGGACTTTATCCCACTCAATCGACCTCGATCTGAGGTGTTGTCGATTATGCTTTCAAAAAACTTGGCGAGGAAACCGCCACCGTTGAAAAAACCTCGAGAGAGGAGGAACGCAAGCAAATATTGTGATTTTCACGAAGACATAGGTCATACAACAGAGGACTGTATCGACCTGAAGAGAGATATCGACGTCTGCATTCAGGAAGGAAAGCTAGACGAAGTTGTTGACAGATCTCGATATGATGGTCCCAGGGGGCGTGGAGAGTTTAAGAGGAAAAACTCCGACCAAGATAGGAACCGAGGTCGAGATACCCAGAGATGAAGGGATCGGTCACCTCAGAGGAATCGATCCCCAGGTCGAGAAGGAAACAACAGAGATAACTTTGGTCGGGACAGGTATGAAGATAATCGACCAGTTAACTACGTCAACACAATCTTTGGTCCTGGTGAGAGTGATAAAGACCAGACCAGCGAAGAGCCAGCTTGTAGCTCGAAAGAGCGCAAACAGCTCAGATTCACGACAGAAGTCGGATATGGCCCTCGAGATGATATCCCCAAGTCGATGAGTCATAGCGAAGGGTTAGTTATTGAGGCAGTTATTAGCCGAGCCCGTGTATCGAGAGTCTGTATCGATAACGGGAGTGCAGTGAACATCATATATCACTCGGCGTTTCAAGCGATGAAGTTGAAAGAGAAGGATCTAGCCCCCATAGCGTCTCCCCTGTTTGGATTCACCGGACAAGCAGTCCACCCCATGGGCTCGATAAAGTTACTCACGACAGATGGTGATGGCGAGAAAGGAAGGACACTTGAATTAAGTTATGTGGTGGTCAAGGATCCTTCTGCTTATAATGTTATCCTAGGACGACTGCGCTCTTCGACTGCGTGCTATCATATCGACTTTTCATAATAGTATGAAGTTTCCCACTAGGAACGGTTCCCACGAAGTAAAAGGAGACGTTGAAGTCGCTCGGAGTTGTAACTCTGTTGTCATGAATGGGAAAATGGCGGTTCAACAAGTTTTAGTCGAGGAACTGATTCCAGAGGAAGAAGAGGAGAAGAGTTGGGTCTCCAGTGATGCAGTTGAAAACGTCCGACTCTGGGAAGGAGAGGACGATCAATGCGTACAAGTCGGGATTTGGATCCCAGAGAAAGAAAAACAGCTACTGGTTAAGCTTCTAATCGAGTTCAGAGACATCTTTGCCTGGAAAGCCACCGACATGCCAGGGTTATCTACCGACATCGCGGTTCATAAGCTTGAGATTGACCAGACTAAAAAGCCAATCAAACAGAAGAAGAGGAATTTTGCGTCCGATCGACTTGAAGCTATAGAGTTGGAAGTCGGCAAGTTATTGGCGGCCCAGATCGTGAGAGAGGTATTCTACCCAGAGTGGCTAGCTAATCCGGTATTAGTCAAGAAGCCCGATGGCAGTTGGCGCATGTGTGTGGACTTCACAGATCTAAACAAAGCATGTCCAAAAGATTCATATCCGTTACCTAAAATCGACAGGTTAGTAGACTCGACCATCGATTTTGAAGTTTTTGGTTTTTTACATGCGTATAAAGGATACCACCAGATTCTAATGGACCCTCGAGACGCGGAGAAAACAACATTTATCACAGAATTCGGCACCTTCTGTTATGTGACCATGCCATTCGGATTAAAGAATGCTGGGGCAACATACCAGAGGGCAGTCAATAAGATATTTGCAAGGCAAATTGGTAGGTGCATGGAAGTTTATGTAGACGACCTGCTTATCAAGAGTCGATCTATGAGACAATACCTGGTCGATGCTCGAGAGGTTTTCGAAGTGTTGAGAGAAACGCAGATGAGGCTAAACCCGAAGAAGTGTACTTTTGGAGTTAGGTCGGGTAAGTTCTTGGGCTATATGATTTCGAAAGACGGGATTCGAGCGAACCCGGATAAAATCGACACGTTGAAGAATATGCCCGCACCTCGAAATGTAAAGGAAGTGCAGAGGCTCACGGGTCGAATGGCGGCTCTCAACAGATTTCTATCGAGATCAGCACAGCGTGCACTACCATTTTTCAAGATACTCCGGAAGGCCAGTCCTTTTCATTGGGATGATGAATGTCAGACAGCCTTTGAAGAGTTGAAGACTTATTTATCAGAGTTACCTACCTTAACTTCACCTCGAGACGGGGAAAGATTGTTAGTTTATTTGGCAGTATGCGAGGAGGCAGTGAGTGCGGTCCTGGTTCGAGAAGGGGTACATGGCCAAGTGCCAATCTACTTTGTCAGCAAGGCTTTGCATGGCCCCGAGGTCCGATACTCACCAGCCGAGAAGTTAGCATTATGTCTTGTTCATGCCTCGAGAAAGTTGAGGCCCTATTTTCAAGCTCATCCCATTGTGGTAGTCACTGACCAACCACTAAAGCAAATATTGGCAAAGCCCGACACCTCAGGTCGATTGGCAAAATGGGTGATTGAAATGGCCCAGTACGACATCGAGTTCGTCCCTCGAACTGCGATAAAAGCACAGGCCTTGGCGGATTTTTTGGCTGAAGGGATCTCCGTCCAACTCGATCAGGAAAAGCAACGCCCAGAGGAAAAATGGACCCTCCAAGTCGATGGAGCATCGAGTAAGGAGGGGGCAGGAGCAGGGCTCCTTCTGGTAAGCCCGAAAGGCGAGGAATTCCCATACGCCCTTCGATTCGACTTCAAAGCAACGAACAACGAAGCCGAATATGAGGCTATGATTACTGGTTTAAAGCTCGCTTTGAAGCTGGGTGTCGAAGATTTGTCAGTTTACAGCGACTCACAGCTAGTGGTCAATCATGTTAAAGGGGAGTATGAGGCTAAGGAAGAGACCATGAAGAATTACTTAGCAGTTGTCCAAAGCCTCATACCAAAATTCAAAACGGTTCAATTCGAGCAGGTTCCCCGAAGTCAGAACAAGAGAGCCGATGCGCTCTCGAAGTTGGCCTCAAACTTCATGTCAAGTAAGAAGGTTCTAGTCGAGTTACTGACCGATAGGAGTTACATCGAGACAGAGGCCCAGCCGATTACTCAGCAGGCCACATGGATGGACTCGATCGCCCTTTATCTAAAAGACGGAATACTACCAACTGATAAAGTGTAAGCCAGGAAAATTCGACTTCAGTCCACTCGATACGCGTTCTTCGATGACATCCTTTATCGGAAATCCTTTGTAAATCCATGGTTAAGATGTGTCTCTGAAAATGAAGGCGAATATCTCTTGGAGGAAATTCATAGAGGAGCGTGTGGAAATCATTGTGGAGCCCGAATGTTGACTCGAAAATGTAAGTTAGCTGGATATTTTTGGCCGTCGATGCAACGGGATGCAAATAATCTTGTCCAGAAATGCAACGCTTGTCAGATTCATGATAATATCTCTCATCAACAAGCGCAAGACATGAATGTCATCTCGTCAGCATGGCCTTTCGACCAGTGGGGAGTCGACATTGTAGGACCTTTACCTCGAGCTCCAGGAAATCTCAGATTCGTGGTCGTTGCGGTGGACTACTTCACAAAATGGGTAGAAGCTAAGGCTTTTCCCGACATCCGAGCTGCAACCATTAAAAAATTCTTATGGGTCGACATCCTCTGCAGGTACGGAATTCCGAAAGCTCTAATCTCGGATAATGGTACCCAGTTCGAGGATCGAAATGTTAGAGAATGGTGCAGTGAGTACCAAATCGACCAGCGATTCACCTCAGTGGCTCACCCCCAGGCAAACGGTCAAGTCGAACAGACTAACCGACAGATCAAGCTGGGGTTAAAGAAGAGGCTAGAGGCAGAAGGTCGAGATTGGGCAGTTCAACTTCCGAGCATCCTATGGTCATATAGGACATCTCCTAATTCATCAACAGGGGAAACTCCTTTCTCTTTAGTGTATGGTTGTGAAGCGGTGATACCCGCTGAGATCGGAGTTCCATCCCCTCGAGTTCTGGCATACAATGTTGAGACTAATGATCCCGAACTCCGACAGGAAAGGGACGGTGTCGAGGAACGAAGAGAGATAGCCTCGACGAAATGGCAAGGTATAAGCGAGAAGATCTCTCAAAGCATTACAACTCGAGGGTCAGACATCGATACTTCAAGGTTGGAGATCTGGTTCTAAGGAAGAATGAAGCAAGTCGACAAGAGGCGGCCGGAAAATTAACCCCGAATTGGGAAGGACCTTATCAGATCCTGAAAGTCCACCCCAAAGGGTCTTATCAACTTGGTCGGGCAGATGGGACTACTGTTCCTCGACATTGGCATGCCAACAATCTGAGGAAGTATTATGTCTGAGATAAGCTTTTATGAACTTTTATTTACTTTTAATGTTAAATCTTGTAATAAGTCCATGTGACAATCTATGACATTCTAATAAAAGTATGCTTTCTCGAGATGTTTTTTGTGTTTGTTAGGATTTATAGCCAAAACGATACAAGTCCAATGTGACAGAAAAGTTAAAGGCAAAATAATCAACAACAAATAGAGAAATCCGCAGGTCGGAAATCTAGACAAGCCAAAGCAAAGTTAGCCTAATGGGCGACGAATGCAAAGGCATAAAGACGGTTCGCATGGTCGGGCCAAAGGTCCAAGCTAAAAGCCGAACGAGCTCAAAAGGCAAACAAGGCTTAAGCAAAGGACGGTTCGCATAGTCGGGCCACCTGTCCAAGTCGAAAGCCAAACGAGCCCAGAGGGCGAAAAAGGCCTAGACAAAGGACGGTTCGCATAGTCGGGCCACCTGTCCAAGTCGATGGTCGAAAGAGCTCGAGTAGCGAAAAAGACCAAAGACCAGGGACAGTTTACACTAAAATGCTCACCAAAAGGTCAACTAAGCCTAAGGGGCGAAAGACTAAGGCAAGCACATCAATCTCAAGTGTAATAAGAACCAAGGGTTCATAATACACTTGGGGGACAACACGATAATAAGAACGACGAATAAAGTGAGTAGCGAGTAGCAAACAGAGCCAGAAGCTCGACAAGCGAAAGACTATGAAACATTAAGACGAGCAAAGACAAGTCAAGAAAGATAGCAAAATCAAATAAAAAACAACGCAAAGTCATTACAAAACAAGGCCAGGTCGAAAAGACCAGCAAAAGTTAAAATAAATGTTATTACAAATCAGAAGTTTGAATAGCGAAAGAAGATATAAAAACATCAAGATCAGGGGTCGGCTTCCGGAGTCGGCTCAGTTGTGGCAGGGGTCGGATCGGCGACGGTCGGATTGGCAGCAGGAGCAGAAGTAGGAGGAGCATACTTTATAGCCAGGGACTCTCCCTGCTGAAACTCCTCGAAGTACTGATCATACAGCTTCTCCGAGTCGGGATTATAGAACATAGGCGTTTGGAGAGTCGATATGTCGAAGCTCGGAATGACCTCCTTCATTTGATCCACGGCCAGCGTATATCCACCCATCATCGAAGCCCGCATAATCACTTCTAGATCATCTTCAAGGTTGGATGACTTGCGATACTCCATGATGGCCTCAGTCTTAGCCTCCTCGACCTGCGCCTGCGCTCGATACAGTTCAGCCTGTAGCGCATCTCGATCTTGACGAGCCTTCCTAGCTTCTTCATCTACAGCTTTCTGACACTGCTGCTGCAGCTTCTCATAATCTTGAGCCAGCTTGAGCAGCTCTCGACCCTGATCTTGCCTTTCATCTCGCACTCGGTCTAGCTCCTTCTCGGTAGTGGCCAGCCTTGCTTCAGCAGCCACCAACTTACCTTGCAGCTTCTCGAGCTCAGCGACCGACTGTTGCTTCAACTCGTTATATTGTTGCTCCACGGCAGAGAGTGCGGCGCTTTTTGCGATGTTGTCCTGGAGTAACCTGCCATTCTCCTTCTTAATTTCGTTCGCCGACTCTCCTGTTTTGGCCAGCCGCCGAGCAGCCTCCCGACCAACAATGGTATGCTACAAAATAGAAGAACGAGTTAATAAATGAACAGGGCATGGACCTCGAGGAAAATAAATATAAAAAGAAGGATCGACTTACGAGGCGATTTAGCTTCCGTAGAACGTAAGACAAGTCTTTGTCATCCACACCGGCGTAATCGTCAAAAACCCAGTCCACACCGATTCCTGACTCGGCAGTGGTCTCAGCAACCTTCTTCCTCTTCGCTTCCCGAAGCTGTTCCCTCACCACCTCGGCAACAGATGGTCTTTTCTTTGTTTGCACTGCCGGCTCTTCAACGTTAACCTCGACATTCGAGGTCAAATCGATAGGCTCCTCCTCGTCTTCGTCTCGAAGAGAGCCGAATCGGACAGTTAACTCGCCGGTGGTCGAGGGCATTTCAGTCGATCCAGCCGCGGCAGACGACTCGATTGCAACAGGGCTTTTCCTAGGTGGATGGACGGCCCCCTCTCGAGAAGAGGAAGGCATACTGATCTCAGCCACTGGCAAGTCGGTAGTGGCCTGACCCTCGAGAGGTGGAGCCGCCACGACCGTCGACTCAGGAATGCGCTGGGGGTTGGTGACCCTGGAGAATTTGCCCACTACGATACAGAAAAAAGACAAGTTAGTTTGAACCAACAAACAACAAGTTATCTACTTAAAGAACTGCTATTTTGTAAAAACAAGCAAATAAGTAAAAATCCTACGATTCTCGTGATCAGGAACGTTCAGGCCTACATACGGCATGGGCCCAGCTTCCTCTAAGCGAGCCAGGTGATACAGGAGACTCAAGTCTCGAGTACACACCTCGAAATGGTGTCCACTCAAGAGTCGAGCCTCGTGAGGAGCTGGTGCCTTTCCAAGCTTGTCTTGTTTCCCCTCTCTCGACCTCCACTGACCGATATAGGGGTTGTCCAAACCATGACGGAGAAAAAAGAATCGAGGCTTCCACTCCCCGTGAGAAGAAGGCCCTCTCGTAATGAACTCGTGTCGATTTGCTCTCCTTTGGAAGGAATACCATAGCTTGTCGGGCGTGGTAGTGATCTTGTAGTAATATCGGAACACGGGCACTGAAAAACAGACCTGAGCCACCCGACACGCTATGATAAAACCCATCAGGGTTCTGACACAATTTGGGGCAAGTTGAGACACGCTTATCTCATAATGGTGAAGGACGGCCAGAACAGCTGGACAGAGTGGAAACCTTAGTCCGCTTGCCAGTTGACTTTCGTAAACAGTGCAAAACCCCTCTGGGGGCTCATCCGCGAATCGATGCAGGCCTGATGGGAGTCGTGATTCAAACGGAGGATGAACTATGCTATACTTCCCACAGATTTCAACAATATCCTCTGGAGTAAGTGTACTAAGGCACCCTTTTGCACCCTTTCCATCCATCCTAGTTACTAGCTTTTTAGGCTGGTTAGGGACAGGAGGAGGGGAAGCTACAGGCTCACCGGAGTCTCCCCGGAGAAGAAGATCGGAGATGACAGGTGCAGGAGATTGGCTATGAATGGGTGTATCACTACCCCTGTCTGATTCAGTTGCGCTACTACTAGACATGAACAAAATCACAGAAAAGATGAACAACACAGGAAAAAGAAGCTTACTTTTTGCGTTTGAAGATTTGAAGATTGTGATAAGAGATAGCAAGCAAGTTGGCAGCAGCGTCTAACCTCTCTCCTTTTATATATGAAGGCAAAAAGTTTGCAAATGATTTGAAGAGACGTGAGTTATGGGGGTTATAACCCCTGGAAATCGCGGTTATCAAGGCAATGACGCGTCTTTTGCGGGATTCGAAGCGTTTCGTGGGCTAGAAACCGCTCCACGTGGATGCTAGGCAGTTAGGGTTATGAAAAGGCGCGCTTTCTCCCGCCCAAAGAAAAAGCCCAACTCGAAGACGACTCATGTGACAGACTCGACCTCGGACAACGGGAGTCGCCTCTTTCAAGTCTGGGGGGCTTATGACGATACAGGGTTTCACTCCCTCCACGTGTCGTCTATTGGTTGGTCATCACACTGAGATAACGCCAGCATATTCATGTCGATGCCCAGGCTCGAGGCCAAAGCCTTCACATCAAAGCCAGGCTACGACTATCGATTATCGAGTATCGAGCAGTGTAGGACATTCAGTCCGCACCAGCTAGCAATGTAGGACAGTGGTCCCCAGTCGATAACCGCAGGTCGGTATATCGACATCAAGGATAGAGTCCGCATCAGCTTACTAAGCCCATTAATAGCAATAGCTTGGGCGAGGGGTCAAGGCCCATTTAAGGGTAAAGGTGACAATAACATAAGCCGACTTAACCTTAGGGTTTAGGCAAGTGTTGTCATTATAAATACCCCCATTCCAGGAACTACGTAAGGCTTGATTCCTGGAACATAACAGGATACGTAGGCAATCCAAGATACAGTCTTGGACTCAGCCGCAAACCTAAAAATCCACCACCTCATTCCTCTTTTTGGCATTAGGGTTCTTGTGTATTCATCACTAGATTAAATTAGGGCTCAAATCATTAAGGTGACATAATTTGTCATCGTCACACACTACCTTTTTTTAACTAGACTCTATTTAGCTACTCTCGGTTCCCAATATTTCATTTTTCATGTATAGCAAAATTATCGTCATTTAGATGCGTTTACAACAAGTACACATCCACACAGTACCAAAATACTATGTAGCAAATAAAGCAAGCAAACTCTATCCAAAAAAAAATCAGAGAAAATACCTTGGCTAGGATTTGAGGATTGGAACATTTCGAATAGCCACTTTCTTTCTTTATCCGACATATCAATATAAATTTGTTGATTATCTAAGCTTTCGAAAAACTCAATAGCTTTAAATAAACCTTCTCGGCTTATATCCCCAAACGACTTGATGTGAGAAGCGCAACTAGATTTTGTTTTCAGTGGCGGAAAGAGTAAAGGGGGGCTCGTATCTTCTGAGGAGCCTGAAGGTACATATTTAGAAGATTCTTGTCTCCTATCATCCTTATATTGTCTTAGACGTTTCTCTGATTTGCTGTGACGTCTGTTATTCGCCGCTAGCAACGATTCTTTCATCTCATCATTCACTTTCTTATTAATCTCATCCTGCACAAATATAAGCAAGAACAATGTTATAACATATATAACAATTTACATACGACGGCATAAACCAAATACATTACCAAATTCTTCTTCATAGTCTCTTCAGATGCCAAATAATTCAAAATTTTCGCTTGGTTACAAGTGGAATTTATGAGTTTGTATACTTCATTGTCGCTTTCTTGCATTTTCTTAAGCCCGCAACTATATTTTTATTTTTTATAGTTGCATTGGTGTTTTTTTTTTTTTGGAAGGCTTCAAATAAACCCCTCCAGTCAGGGACTTCATTTAACTTAACCTTCTTGAAAAGATACCAACGTAAGGACAGTAAATTTTCATCAGTCCATCTAAACCTCATATCACCACAAGAATCATAAGATGCAGATCCATCATCAGTCATCTTTCCAGACCCAGCAATAGACATCTTGTTTGAGTTAGAGCTGCAACTTGATTCTACTAACTTGGAAAGAAAAGAAAAAAAATCCCAATTAGGGAGGATAACAAGGAACAATAGAACCATCCATGTGCACACAAAAAATGAACATTATTACACCTAAAATCAAGCTCCATACTACTAAATCTACAGATAAACAAGCATTTCACACAGATTAAAAAAACACATTGCAGCCATTCCGTATAGTACAGAGTTATCATCACCACCGCCAAGACCCAAAAGAGAAGAACACGATCTCTTACTTCAATTCAATTCAAGCAAAACTTCAATTCAACAGAAAAAACAACAGGAAAACAAAAATAATTCAATTCAAGCAAAACTTTTATCACTCCCTATCAATTGCACTTCCATTGAAACAAAAGTGAAGGAGATTTACCTGAGAACACAACCTCTTACTTTTCTCACCAAGAAGAGGAGCTGAGCAAGATCTTTTCATTGGGGGAGTTTGGGGTGGGTTGTGTTTTTATATAATGCAAAAAAAATGAGATTAATTAGAAGTGACACCACCAATAGCTTCTTGAATCTCTAGCTGCTAAAGCTGTATTTACTCTCAAGCTGCTAAAGCTGTATTTACTGTTTGAAAGAATCAAAATCGAATATAGATGAGAATTGTCTAAATCGAATCTCGATGTCAGGTTATTCAATTCAACTAAATAAATATGGTGAAGAACAGAAAATGGGTGAGTAATTTGCCGGAAAAGGATTATCATCTTTAACTCAGCAGATGAGAATGAAGATAAAGCAAATTGGAAGGTAGAGGAGAATTAAATGAAAATGAAACGCAGATTGGGGTGAGGAGAGGTGCTGGGGGAGGTAATGATGTCCTGGCATGATACGACCATTTTTGCGATATTTCGGGTTTTGAGTCATAGTGGGGACAACGTGTGTAATGTGACATAAATAAAAGGAAAAAAAAACAAATTTCTTTAAAAAAAACATAACCATTTCATGCTAGATTGGTCTGTTAAAACCTACGCTTTTCCGATCATTTGTTCAGTTTTGTATGAAATCTCAGTTTAAATTTCGTTTTATAGACAAACATTAAAGAAAATAGTACTAAAACATATCCATACATCCCTCATAAAATACATAAAGAAATTACATCCTAGCCGGTGTCCAACCAAGTCGGGAGAGACGGTAGGAGTACCAAAATATTAGACTTCCTATCTTCGTGCAGTCTTGGAAACGTCCCTGGAGCTGGAGCTGGAGCACTCTACAATCACTTTACCATTCTTATCATTACCATTCTTATCATTCACTTCATCGACAATATATTTTACCTTGATATGAACAAAAAACAAAGTTAAAAAAACAACCTATCAAAAACACGACTAAAAGAAAAAAAAGTAGAAAAAGAAAAAGTGAGAGAGGGGCAGCAGTTACGTGAGAGTGGGGAAATCATGATAATCAGACTACTTCAAAAAGGCAGACAAAACAATAATAAGCCAAAACATAACATTGTATTCAAATTATTATCCTAAAAGCTTTAAACTTACCAGTATTTTCAAAAATAATAATTGACATTGTCAAGTGAATCTAGATACTGAAATTTGCTTTCTTTCTTGTTGATGATTGCTAGGGACCAATGCTTTATTTCACGAACGTGAATGGGGACAAAAATATGAACAGATTATAAAGATCAATCCAATGGAGAAATAGGTCCAACAAAAACAACAATACACGTAGAAATTTACCATGTCACACTCATAGATGAAATACCCTAATTTCTTTAGACTACTTGAGATGACAACTCCAAATTTAATTATTCGCTTTGGAAGTTGATGTTGAAACTGATAATTACTACTACACAGGATCATTTCTACTTCAGAGTTGTTTCCCTTCATTTTAATCAATTTTTTGGTTTATTATCAGGCAATTTTCTTCATATTTATCTCATCCAACTAAGGTATGGAGTTTAATTAGACGTCAAAATTCTTCTTCATCACGGTATTCTTGTTTCGACTTAGAGACATGGTGTTTATCGATGAGGAATGCATGCAGCAGCATCTTTGATTTTTTAAAGATTTGCATCTTTTTTCCAACTGCATTGCTTCCTTCTTCACAATATTGGCAAAGTTTTTTAAGACTGCACGAAGATAGGAAGTCCAATTACCTGATCAAAATGTCTCTACGATCGCTTTGCTTCCCCATCTTAGAACGTGGAAACGATTCATCAATTCACGAGTATATCCAATCGTTAATTTCTCGGAAGTTAGTGATGATGAATTGATGCTTCTATATGCGATTACTACGGAGCCGTTATAGATTGGGGGTGCTTGATTCGAAATCATTTGTGAGTTTTGCGTTCGGGAGAAGACCGAATTATCATCCTTTACCATTTGGATGGTTGATTTCTAGGTTATGTGTTCGTTTGGCAAGGGTTCCGGAAAGAGCGACGGATGAATATTTTCCACTCGCATTCCTCATGTTGGGCTTTTACCAGTCGATATTCCGGGAGGATCGTCAAGTGGTGAAAATTAGATAATTGTGTTGGTAGTCAGGAAGGAATAAAAATCATAAAAGTAATACGGTACGTTAGTATAAGTCACAATAAATTAAAATAACTTAGTTTAATAAATTAGTTTAAATTAGTTTAACTTAATTTATGGCTTTCTAGTTTAACGTTCCTAGTAGTTTTAATTTGTATTTTAGTATTGTAATATATTTGCATGTTTTTAATTTATGTTTTTAAATGTTTTTCTTTTATATTATATAAACGCTCGTCTATTTGACACCTAAAATAATCTAACCATGATAAAATTCATTTTATTTTCTAATCCGAATTTTTACTACTCATTAGCCATCGAGACGATGCCAATTCGTAAGTGGGGAGTAGGGATTGGTTAGTAAATAAATTGAATTTAATACATCAAATACTTACACACTTAGTTTAATTTTTCTTAAGGGAATAAGTGAATAATATATAATTATTATGATAAAAATGATATATTTGGATAGAATAAATTTTTAATTAAGTAAAGTAATCTTGATATATTATTTCTATATTAATTATGTCTATTTTAGATTTTTAATAAGATTTTTAGTATATATATCTTGATAAATATTATGAAATATTTTTTTTATGAAATTAGACAAAAGTTACTTATAATTATAATGAAATTTTAGAATAATTTTCTTTTCAAGACAAAGTATGAAATTGGAATCGGATTAGGGATGATGAGATTTTTGGCATAACTTTGATAAACCAAATCCAAATAAGCCTACCCGAACATGATTTTTAATTTTTGTCCCCACCTCAGCCTTGTAGAGTGATCAAGACCTCACTCGAAATAGCCATTATTATTAACTAGAAATTACTAACCCTAACTTAATAATGGTCTACATTTCTTTGAAAATCCCGCAAGTTTAGTATGTATTTATGAATAGCGGTGACGACATCGAAATTTGATATATGCTTTGAGATTGAAATGAATGTTATTCGGAAGGCGAGTTTGTTATCAAATATGGTTATTCTCTAAAAAAAAAAAAAAAAATATATATATATATATATATATATATATATATATATATATATATATATATATATAAGAACGAGTATTATAGGTATCTTTTCGCTTTTTGATCGACAAACCAAAAATAAAATATCGATATATATTTGCGATGATAGTAGTCCGGCTAGGGTATTATCACGAAATGTCCTATTGCTTGGGAATGAAGGTATATGCTACAAATCTGGTGAAAAAGAAAAAGTCGAATCAAAACTATCAAGAATTATCACGAGTTTAAGGAAACCGGATTCGTGATTTTCGATCGAAAGAGTAGTACTCCGATCAATCTTGATAAAGCAATGCCTATGTTCTTAAGTTCTTAAAAAAAAAAAACCATATTTTGGAAGTTATCAAGGTTGAAAATTGAAAACAGTGCCAGGAGTGTTACTGATTGAGAAATTTTTGATCAGAAGATGAAAGTGTAAGTACGTACGACTTGCTTCTATCTCTTTTGATTTTCCTTTGTTATCCTTTTCGATTAGCCAACTATCCTAAGCCGAACGTTACAAGCCAATTTGCCAACTACTTGACTTAGTCTTTGATTCCGATAAATCATACAGTGGAGATTAAAAAGTTGTTCTAAATATTTTATTTATACTTATAAAGTAATTCATGTAAAATTTCATTTAAATAATATTTTATAACTAATTTATTATGTTATATACACTTCTTATCTTTTTAAAATATCTTAGATAGATGAAATTAATATAATTATAATGTTGACAACATACGTTACTAAGTTAGGAATTTAATCTAGAAGAATTATATTATATTTTTTATAATTTTTATATATTATCGCTTATTTTGCTCGAGGACGATCAAAAGCTAAGTGAGGAGTTGTGATGTATGAAAAATATATCATTATATTATAAGACTTTTTATTATTATTTTATGATATTTTAGTATAATTTCATATAAATGCATTGAAAACTTGTAAAAATCATAGTTAGTTATAATTATATGCATGAGTTATAAGAACGATAAAAATGATGGTTTTTTTGTCAGGTTTACGTTTGGTGTTTCGTTGATTTTATTGCAGGATCAGATGTTTACCGAGATCCCAAAATATGACATACTTCGAAGTATAAATCATGAGTTTTTGTGGGATAAAAGATTATGCCAAAATCTAACAACTTTGAACAGATCAAATGTCCTTAATATTTCTACCGTAACTCATTTTCAACGGACATTTGACCTAACTTAGAGGCATTTTCAGAGAAAAAGTCCTTGATGAAAGTTGTAGACCTTCAAGAGAGCTTTCCAACGAATATTCAATCATGTCAATTTGAGGTCTACAGCTCGAGATAGGTTTTTACGAACATATGATATGTTGAGTGGCCGGCATGCGCCGGAGAAGGCCGGATCTTGCAGGAAAATCTCTGACATTGGGCCCACAAATCTCTGACAAGGGAATATATACTATTTGACCGGCATGCGCCGGTGGTGTTCCGGCACGCGCCGGCCTTGTGGTGTACTCTATAAATACCCCTCAATTGCAACCATTTTGAGGGGTACCAATGCATATATCTCTCTTCTATATTTCTCTATAGTCTCTTTTGTTGTTTTTAGTTAAATAAAAGCTGTAAACGGCACTCTGCCGGAATAATGCTGTCGTATAAAGTATCGTTATAATACTTAGAAGATGTATCAAGGCTCATTGATGTAAAAGAGTTGCTATTTCCGGAGGGTACAACTCGAAGCTTCAATTGTAATCAGTAACTTTTCTAATGTATTTATGTTTGTTTGTTGTTATTAATATCTATATATTAATTATAATGATATTAGGCTAACTTAATATCTAGCCAAGATATGAAATTGGATTAGTTTTATCTTTTTAGGGAAATGGATAACGACTATGTTAAAATTGATTAAAATCGGTTATAATGAATCTCTTTCTATGTTTGAATTGAAGTAGCTAATTGATTTGAAAGAATTCATAATCTAATTATGAATTGACACCTCGTAGTTAGTTTATGAACTCGTTAATAGAAAGACCGGAGGGTAAAATTGGCCGAGTGAAAACGTGACAACGGAATCCGATTTCCTATACCGGGGGTAGATTTGTTTCGGGAGAAACAAACTCTTATTGAAATTTATACTCGAGAGATTATCACGTTAAATTCGCCTGTTTAATTGACATCTCTTAAAATTGGCCGTATGACAAAAAGGAAGTGACCCATGCTTGAGGATGACATTGGACGAGAGGACAAGACATATGACAATTTCATACGCTCGTGTGAGGAGAAATTGCCTAGCTTAGGAGTATACCGTTTCGTATAATTGATTGGACCTTGGAAAAAGGAAGATCTGTCTTATCTAATTTCTACTAAAAAGATATAATAATTCAATAACATATTCTTGGCTAGTCTCTAATTATAATATCTATCTCCCTCCCTTAGATATTGTTTTGGTACCTATATATAGTTATATCTATATATATATATGTATTGCTATATATTTATATATATATATTTATATACTTATATATATCTGTTTTAGTTTTATGCTTTTATTTATTGTTTGTTAGTTTAGAGTTTGGTTGGATGATAAAATTGCGACTTAGATTGAGATAATAATAGTTTCTCGGTGTTTAATCACACGGTGAATTACCAAGTTTTCCCTGAGGATCGACACCTGACTCACCGTACTATCACTACAATTTGATCCGGTACACTGCCGGTAAGGATTGATAGCATAGAAAAGGTCCGTCAGCGGCCTTATCCTGACTCAAACATAAGTAAGCACAATGTTATAACACACATCACAATTTACATACAATGGTTCCCTAAAAGAGTGAAAGTAAATAATGAAGACATAAACCAAATACACTACCTTACGCTTCTGCGTTTCCATATCTTTAAGAATCCGGATTTGATCTTCCTGGAAACTATCCATGACCTTACAAAACCTCGTGCAATCAAGTTTCATTCTTCTAATCGCATATATGATTTGACTATCCTTGTAAGAACAGTCAACCATCAATCCGAAGCGGACAAATAAAGCATTCCAGTCAGGCGTTTTGCTTAGACCAGTTGTTGGGTCTCTTAGACAGTAATTTTCTTGCGAGATAAGGTTCCTTAAAACAACATCATGCTTTGGACTCCAAGTTAGTCTCGAACTAGATGTTTGAGAAGAAGACATCCCAGCATGTAACATCCCGACTTTTCAGAAAAGGGGTATAAAAGTCTTTTTACGATTTTATGTGTGTCTCGATAATTTTAATGGGTTATGTTTTTATTAAATGAATAGAGTCAATAAAATTGTTAAAGGGTATTTACGGTATTTTAAATGTGTAACTTTTATTGAGGGCAAAACGGAAATTTAACCACCCCTATAAATACCTCTTATAACTTAAAACTCTTCTCATTTTTCACTTCTCCAAATTTTCGTGCGGCTGAGTGAAAAAAAAAAAAAAAAAAAAAAAACGAGGGGAAAAAAGAAAGAGAAAACAATGGATACTTTTGGGCGTATCTCCGCGACCGTTAATCCGTTTTGAAATCCGAAAGTACCGCTGGAATCGTGAGAAGACGAGGATCGTTTTAATACCAGAATTTGGGTCTGATTCTCAGGTATGTTGGACTCGAATTTTCTGCTGTGAATTCATGAAACGGATCATGAATTCATGTTCTCGGGTTTTCTCTCGTAGTTCTTTGTTTAGAAGCTTTGATCATCAATTAATTCATGTTAATTGTGATCTTATAGATATTGTTTGAGGCCTGTTTAAGTGCGGCAGAGATTAGTTTTGGTTTGTGGCTTCTATCAAGTAAGAGGCTCTTCCTTTTGTATGCTTTAGTTGTATGATGACATGATTAGATGATGTTAGATGGTTTTTATGTTATGAATTGTTTGTAGAAATATGTTTAAAGGTTGTTGTTGTGTTTAGTAGTACTTTATGAGACTTTTAGAGGCTGTTTTGATGTTCTTTTGTTGAGTTTTTGGCTGAAAAATGTATTAAAAGTAGTGCAGATTTTCATTAGGTTTTAGAAAGTTGTTTTAGCTTGTTTTGAGTACTTTTCAAGTGTACCAATTTGGGAATCAGTTCCTAACTTTACAATGATGTTATAAAGAAGATAAATGAACATGAACAAGCCTTGATTAAGCTTCCGATGCGTTTAGTTCCGGCACCGAATGTACTCTTCAAGGGAATTGAAGTTCGGGACCGTCGGAAGAGTATGATTGTCTTGTGCTTTGATGAATTAGTATTCATCAATGTCTGTGTAATTGCTAGCTTGAGTCTAAGAGTCTAAGAAGAGGGAGTAGGGAGCTTTTTGTCATGAATGAACCTAGGTGGCTAGCTAACCACTTAATAAACGTATTTGACTAGATAAAAGATTAAACATCATGAGAGCTTGGATAGGCACGGTACAATATCGGCAATGTTAGGTTTGGCCAGATAAAGTGGTGATGATCACTGCCGGATTCTAGACCCGCCAGATGAAGTCGTGATCATTACGCCGGACAAACTCATGAACGAGATAGACATTCACCGGTCTGCTCTTTAGGGTTGGCCAGACAAAGTGGAATGACTGTCTCGGGACTGCTAGAGATTTATCTCTATAGGGTTGCGTCTTTTGTCTTAGTGCATATCTCACTAAGTGTAGTGCCCTCGCAAACATGCTGTAACGAAGATAAGTTAAGATAGAAACGCTTAGTCACGAAGTGTTGATGAGCACTTAGTGAACCATAGATTGAGTCGGTCACTTGAAAGATAACTTAAATAATAATGTGAATCTTAACGTTGTAAAACTTAAAGTATACAATAGCTTCTCACTCTTACTAAGTACTTTGTACTTACCTCAATTGCATATGTTGTTTTGTGTGCTTTTGGGGTGAGAAGACGAACGAGTTGTCCTTGAGCTCGTTGAGGAGTTCGATGATGTTTTGATGACGTTGGTGCTGATGATGCTTTCTTTTACTTTCTTTTAAAGGTTGTACTATAGTATGTTGTAGATTCTTAAATAGCATGTTGTACTTTTATTCCAAGTTTTTAAGACAATGGTTGTATCCTTATTTTGTAACATCGTACGTTGTAAGCTTTATCTCGTTGTTGTAAGCTTTTCCTTTCTACCCCTAGTCGGTTTGTATTCTATTCTAGTAGCATTTATGATTTTACCCGAGCCTTTTGGGCTTCCGTTGATTTAATTATGATACGATGACGTAGAGGCTGGCGTATAATATTGGATTTATTTAATGTTATATGCGCCGAACGTTCTCTTCCGGATAAGGGCTCGGTATCCGGGAGAGGGGCGTTACAGTTGGTATCAGAGAGAAGCGTTCCTTGCTTTTCTAGGCTTCCCTTTCTTAAGATAAGACTCTTTAGACCACTAAGTAACCATTCTGACTTCCTTGATCTTTCAGAATGGCAGGAACCCGTAGAAATTTCTTTGCTAACCTAAGTTCTGTTCTCAAGATAAGGTATCTTGGATCTTTTAGAACCTTTCTGATCTCTCTTGTTCTTGGTGGTAATTTTCGTAAAGCTAATAATCCTTATACCGTGGTTAGTTTTCACTAGAGCGTAGTGAAAAGTCTTCTTAGGCGAAGGTTAGGTTGAGTTCTAAGCTCACATCTTTTATGTGATGCCCTCAAGTTTGTTCCTTCTCGGATCCTTAATAGAATCCCTATCTTCTTTCGACCTTTCAGACTTTTCTCTCTTTGCTCTTTTCTTTGAGGATTTAAAGTTTTCTTATTGCGACATTTTGATCTAATCATTTCTCCTATTTTTATAATTTGGTGTTATGCAAAACGAGTAAAGGATTTTGTTCACGTTTCTACATGTCTTTTAATATCATTTCTGATGTTTAAAAAATTCTGTAAATTTGCAGTCACTTAGAAAATTGCCTTTTCTACAATTTCTCTTTTGACATCAACTTAGTTTTCAATATGGATTGTTCATAAATTGTTTAACAAGGAGGAGTACTCTGTTCAGAAAATTCTGCAGCGGTACTCTTACTTATGAATCTGTTTTGAATTAGCTAAACACCCCCAAACGACTTGAATTTTTGATATGTCGTAGGAAACTTTCTGCTCTGCAATTTTGGTTTTGGAGTCAAGTGCAAATTCGTTCTGGTTTGAGTACAATCTGCAACACAATGCAGATTATGATTTTCTGAAATTTTTGACAGCTTACAGCAGTCGACGAAAAATATCATTTTAACCAACCAATGCTTTTCCATAAATTCTGAATTTTGTGTAGCATATGTAAAACTTGTATACCTACAACTTTTCTTTTTACATAATGTTCAAAATCAGTTTGGTTTGTTCTGTGCAAGTCAATCATTTCATGGTTGATGTATGTACTTAAACTTTTAAAACCATTTAAGTACTTGTTCATGAAAGGCTAGACAACATTCTTTCACCCTAGAAGTTTAGGTGTGGGGTTAGAGGTGTTGGGAAGGCTTGAAGCATAAGACTCTAACTTGATTGTGACCCAAAATAAGAAGTTTAGTAGGAAGGTATTAAGTGTTGTAGATTTAATAACCTTCTGTGACAAGAAGCAATTACATGGTGACTCTCCAATCCCATGTTTTCTTTGACGAGGTGCTTTCTATAATCATTTGGTTTCATACTTAGTTACCTCTAATTTCAAATGTTTCCCCATGCATACTATTTGTAACCAATGTGCTAGCTAGATCATCCATTGAAACTTTTTGAACTCGGTAAAAGTCCTTTCATTGCGAAGTTTTGTTTTCAAAGTGTGTACATACCTTGATGTATCTTTTTTTTTTATGAAGATGTTTTCATAGTGTCAAATGTTTGATTTAAGGAAACAAGCTTCTCATCTTTCGAACTATTTGAACTGGCAACTGCATATCCTTTCATTACATCATGTTTAGCAAATTCGGGTCAATACACTTTTGCATCCTAGTGATTACCTTCAATGCATCCCCTATACGACGTTTTAGTGCAGAAAACTTTTTGTTTAAAGACTCAACTCTTTTATTAGAATTTTATACCATTCCGAAAACCGGTTGAAAGATCAAACTTTCTCAAAACATTCATTTTTAATTACATATCCTTTTGTCTTCCGGTAAGAATACTTGAACGACCATTTCTTACATAAGTGTCATTTAATAACTCCAGGCTACTTTTAGAAGATTATATATATATATATATATGAATGTTCAAAAGTCCTATCAATAATTACTTTCAAAGTAATGCATCCTTTACTCCCTTATGAAATTCTTGTTTTTGAATACGCGAGTAGTTGAACCTCCTTTACAACTCATGCATGTCTTTTAAAGCTATGTTTGATAAAGAATTTTAGCATGCAACTTATTTTGTTAAGAGTTTTGCTCGACAAAATTTGCTACAGGTGCTAAGTTGTTTTGTCTTATTCTAAACCTTCTTTCTTTAAGTTGGAAGAAATGGCTTTCTGATTTTTTTTAACAAAGGACTGTCCTCTTTCTTTTGAACATTTGCACCATCGATACAAACCTTTTAACAATATCACAATAGTCCTTCTTGTGTTAATCTTTGAACGACATGAAAACCTGCACTATTTGAAAATCTTGTGTTTTCTTTACCCAGTCGTCACTTATGATTTCTTCACAAAGCACTACTCCGATTTATCTTTATCATTGAACCTTTGGAGAAAATGCGTTCTCTGAGCCCATTTTGCTTTCTTTTCCATGTTAATATTTATGACTTCTTCACAACATTTCTCCAATTTACTTGGATTTTCATCATGAAAACTTTCAAGAGAATATACTGGTCTTCAAATCCCTTTTAATATATATATATATACATATTTGAATAATATTTGAAACTTCTTCTACTTCTAGACCTTTCTGTTGAACTCTTTAATGGCGAAGTAAGAAAATTTATTCCTTTGTGTTCAATCATACCAATTACTTCAAGGAAAAAAAAAATTGTTTCAATCTAGGTTATTTAGAATGGTTTTTGGTTGCATCAAATGTCTCAGCCAGAGAACTTTGGTTTTATCGATCTTATCACAAGTGGCCTCGTCTTGGTAAATTTTATGTGTCATCCATTTTGTGTTATCCAAACAAATGTTTTACTATATGCATGTGAACCAAATTCAAACCATCTTTCATTTTGTGTTACGCGTCTCAAAATTTCCCCATTTGTTATCTCCTTTAGTAGTTTCAATTTTCAAAAGACTCTTATAACCATTCTTACCTTTCTTCTGGAATCAAGGTGAGAATAAGTTTAAAATTTTGTTTCTTGTATATGTATTGCTAAAAAAAAAGGGAGGGGGGGGGGGGATGAATTCTTTCACAACTCCAATCTTTTGTTGGACTATAAAATTGTGGTTGCTGATAAACTCACTGTCAAAAGTTGTTTTCTTGTCTATAGGAAAACCTTATAAGTTTGGTAGAAGATGTTTATATGGCTTCCTTTTTGAAGACTAGTAATGATTGAAGTATGTCTATGGTTTGGGTGTGCTATAGATGGTTTAGTGCTGGATTGATAACAAGACGGAGTTGAAGTTCCTTAAGTTAATAGCTAGCTTCTTGAAGGTAAGACGGACGTATAGGTCCAAGTAACCCACAAATAAGTATGGAAACAGCTATAAGGGGGACAAAGTGGACGAAGAACCTAGAAGAATACTACTTGTTAATTAGTGGATTGACGTAACTTTTGGGACAAGTGTTATAGGAGGAGTTTAAGAAGTTGGGTTAGAAGAGTCGAGTATAAGGTAGTTGAAATGTGTGAATAAGATAGAGTGGTGCTTGGGTCTGAAGTACTAGATTAGTTGTGATGGACGCATTGTGGTCTTGATGACGAAAGTACTAAGGTTCAAATCAGTTGGAGATAATGTTAGTTTTTGAAAGTGAACTAGAAAGTGGCCAAGCTGGTATCTAAGATGAAAGTGGTGTTGGTTCTGGCAAGTTTCGAGGACGAAACTTCTTTAAGGGGGGAAGAATGTAACATCCCGACTTTTCAGAAAAGGGGTATAAAAGTCTTTTTACGATTTTATGTGTGTCTCGATAATTTTAATGGGTTATGCTTTTATTAAATGAATAGAGTCAATAAAATTGTTAAAGGGTATTTACGGTATTTTAAATGTGTAACTTTTATTGAGGGCAAAACGGAAATTTAACCACCCCTATAAATACCTCTTATAACCTAAAACTCTTCTCATTTTTCACTTCTCCAAATTTTCGTGCGGCTGAGTGAAAAAAAAAAAAAAAAAAAAAACGAGGGGAAAAAAGAAAGAGAAAACAATGGATACTTTTGGGCGTATCTCCGCGACCGTTAATCCGTTTTGAAATCCGAAAGTAGCGCTGGAATCGTGAGAAGACGAGGATCGTTTTAATACCAGAATTTGGGTCTGATTCTCAGGTATGTTGGACTCGAATTTTCTGCTGTGAATTCATGAAACGGATCATGAATTCATGTTCTCGGGTTTTCTCTCGTAGTTCTTTGTTTAGAAGTTTTGATCATCAATTAATTCATGTTAATTGTGATCTTTTAGATATTGTTTGAGGCCTGTTTAAGTGCGGCAGAGATTAGTTTTGGTTTGTGGCTTCAATCAAGTAAGAGGCTCTTCCTTTTGTATGCTTTAGTTGTATGATGACATGATAGATGATGTTAGAAGGTTTTTATGTTATGAATTGTTTGTAGAAATATGTTTAAAGGTTGTTGTTGTGTTTAGTAGTACTTTATGAGACTTTTAGAGGCTGTTTTGATGTTGTTTTGTTGAGTTTTTGGCTGAAAAATGTATTAAAAGCAGTGCAGATTTTCATTAGGTTTTAGAAAGTTGTTTTAGCTTGTTTTGAGTACTTTTCAAGTGTACCAATTTGGGAATCAGTTCCTAACTTTACAATGATGTTATAAAGAAGATGAATGAACATGAACAAGCCTTGATTAAGCTTCCGATGCGTTTAGTTCCGGCACCGAATGTACTCTTCAAGGGAGTTGAAGTTCGGGACCGTCGGAAGAGTATGATTGTCTTCTGCTTTGATGAATTAGTATTCATCAATGTCTGTGTAATTGCTAGCTTGAGTCTAAGAGTCTAAGAAGAGGGAGTAGGGAGCTTTTTGTCATGAATGAACCTAGGTGGCTAGCTAACCACTTAATAAACGTATTTGACTAGATAAAAGATTAAACATCATGAGAGCTTGGATAGGCACAGTACAATATCGGCAATGTTAGGTTTGGCCAGATAAAGTGGTGATGATCACTGCTGGATTCTAGACCCGCCAGATAAAGTAGTGATCATTCTGCCGGACAAACTCACGAACGAGATAGACATTCACCGGTCGCTCTTTAGGGTTGGCCGGACAAAGTGGAATGACTGTCTCGGGACCGCTAGAGATTTATCTCTATAGGGTTGCGTCTTTTGTCTTAGTGCATATCTCACTAAGTGTAGTGCCCTCGCAAACATGCTGTAACGAAGATAAGTTAAGATAGGAACGCTTAGTCACGAAGTGTTGATGAGCACTTAGTGAACCATAGATTGAGTCGGTCACTTGAAAGATAACTTAAATAATAATGTGAATCTTAACGTTGTAAAACTTAAAGTATACAATAGCTTCTCACTCTTACTAAGTACTTTGTACTTACCTCAATTGCATATGTTGTTTTGTGTGCTTTTGGGGTGAGAAGACGAACAGGTTGTCCTTGAGCTCGTTGAGGAGTTCGATGATGTTTTGATGACGTTGGTGCTGATGATGCTTTCTTTTACTTTCTTTTAAAGGTTGTACTATAGTATGTTGTAGATTCTTAAATAGCATGTTGTACTTTTATTCCAAGTTTGTAAGACAATGGTTGTATCCTTATTTTGTAACATCGTACGTTGTAAGCTTTATCTCGTTGTTGTAAGCTTTTCCTTTCTACCCTTAGCCGGTTTGTATTCTATTCTAGTAGCATTTATGATTTTACCCGAGCCTTTTGGGCTTCCGTTGCTTTAATTATGATACGATGACGTAGAGGCTGGCGTATAATATTGGATTTATTTAATGTTATACGCGCCGAACGTTCTCTTCCGGATAAGGGCTCGGTATCCGGGAGAGGGGCGTTACATAGCAATAGACATCTTGTTTGAGTTAGAGCTGCAACTTGATTCTACTAACTTGGAAAGAGAAGAAAAAAAATCCCAATTAGGGAGGATAACAAGGAACAATAGAACCATCCACGTGCACACAAAAAATGAACATTATTACACCTAAAATCAAGCTCCATACTACTAAATCTGCAGATAAACAAGCATTTTACACAGATTAAAAAAACAAATTGCAGCCATTCCGTATAGTACAGAGTTATCATCACCACCACCAAGACCAAAAAAGAGAAGAACACAGTCTCTTTCTTCAATTCAATTCAAGAAAAACTTCAATTCAACAGAAAAAACAACAGGAAAACAAAAAAATTCAATTCAAGCAAAACTTCTATCACTCCATATCAATTGCACTTCCATTGAAACAAAAGTGAAGGAGATTTACTTGAGAACACAGCCTCTTACTTTTCTCACCAAGAAGAGGAGCTGAGCAAGATATTTTCATTGGGGGAGTTTGGGATGGGTTGTGTTTTTATATAATGGAAAAAAATGAGATTAATTAGAAGTGACACCACCAATAGCTTCTTGAATCTCTAGCTGCTAAAGCTGTATTTACTCTCAAGCTGCTAAAGCTGTATTTACTGTTTGAAAGAATCAAAATCGAATATAGATTAGAATTGTCTAAATCGAATCTCGATGTCAGGTTATTCAATTCAACTAAATAAATATGGTGAAGAACAGAAAAGGGGTGAGTAATTTGCCGGAAAAGGATTATCAACTTTAACTCAACATATGAGAATGTAGATGAAGCAAATTGGAAGGTAGAGGAGAATTAAATGAAAATGAAACGCAGATTGGGGTGAGGAGAGGTGTCTTTGGGGAGGTAATGATGTGCTGGCATGATACGACCATTTTTGCGATATTTCGGGTTTTGAGTCATAGTGGGGACAACGTGTGTAATGTGACATAAATAAAAGGAAAAAAAGACAACGTGTGTAATGGGACATAAATAAAAGGAAAAAAAACAAATTTCTTTAAAAAAATAATAACCATTTCATGCTGGATTGGTCTGTTAAAACCTACGCTTTTCCGATCAATTGTTCAGTTTTGTATGAAATCTCAGTTTAAATTTCGTTTTATAGACAAATGTTAAAGAAAACAGTTCTAAAACATATCCATACATCCCTCATAAAATACATAAAGAAATTACATCCTAGCCGGTGTCCAACCAAGTCGGGAGAGACGGTAGGAGTACCAAAATATTAGACTTCCTTTCTTCGTGCAGTCTTGGAAACGTCCCTGGAGCTGGAGCTGGAGCACTCTACAATCACTTTACCATTCTTATCATTACCATTCTTATCATTCACTTCATCGATGATATATCTTACCTTGATATGAACAAAAAACAAAGTTAAAAAAAACAACCTATCAAAAACACAACTAAAAGAAAAAAGTAGAAAAATAAAAAGTGAGAGAGGGGCAGCAGTTACGTGAGAGTGGGGAAATCACGATAATCAGACTACTTCAAGAAGGCAGACAAAACAATAATAAGCCAAAACATAACATTGTATTCAAATTATTATCCTAAAAGCTTTAAACTTACCAGTATTTTCAAAAATAATAATTGACATTGTCAAGTGAATCTAGATACTGAAATTTGCTTTCTTTCTTGTTGATGATTGCTAGGGACCAATGCTTTATTTCACGAACGTGAATGGGGACAAAAATATGAACAGATTATAAAGATCAATCCAATGGAGAAATAGGTCCAACAAAAACAACAATACACGTAGAAATTTACCATGTCACACTCATAGATGAAATACCCTAATTTCTTTAGACTACTTGAGATGACGACTCCAAATTTAATTATTCGCTTTGGAAGTTGAAGTTGAAACTGATAATTACTACTACACAGGAGCATTTCTACTTCAGAGTTGTTTCCTTTCATTTTAATCAATTTTTTGGTTTATTATCAGGCAATTTTCTTCATATTTATCTCATCCAACTAAGGTATGGAGTTTAATTAGACGTCAAAATTCTTCTTCTGTCAAGGTATTCTTGTTTCTGACTTAGAGACATCGTGTTTATCTGATGAGGAATGCATGCAGCAGCATCTTTGATTTTTTAAAGATTTGCATCTTTTTTCCAACTGCATTGCTTCCTTCTTCACAATATTGGCAAAGTTTGTTTCTCCTCCTATCTAAGTCCAGTTGAAGTAACTTCTCGCTAGGTATGTTCCTCCTTCTATCCTATTTTCAAAGTATTAATTTGATCCATAGTTGTATATGTAGGGTCCGGTCCGGTTTTAAACCGTTTAATCATTTTAAAATTGAAACCAAACCGATATTAGCGGTCCGGTCCGATTTTATACCGTTTAATCATTTTAAAATTGAAACCAAACCGATATTAGCGTTTGGTTTCTAGGTTCGTTGAAACCGACCAAACAAACACGGTTTAAGTGTTTTCGGTTTTCGATTAATGCGATTACTATGATCCCGATTGATCATACGAAGTAAGATGATTAATCGAGGTTCACACGAATATAATGCTTTCACATCCCAATCAGAGGCGGAGCAACGTATAGCAAACCAGGTCCATGGACCCGGTGAAACATCAAAATACTACACGTTTTAT
Source organism: Gentiana straminea (assembly GCA_036785695.1). Classification (NCBI taxonomy): domain Eukaryota; kingdom Viridiplantae; phylum Streptophyta; class Magnoliopsida; order Gentianales; family Gentianaceae; genus Gentiana; species Gentiana straminea. Next base: position 1,034,292 of record JAVUPR010000387.1, on the reverse strand, counting down.
TTTTAAAAAAATATTTCAGACCCGGTAAAAAAATATTTAGTGTATAAAATATTTACGGACCCTGTTAAAATTTTGTTCTGGCTTCGCCACTGATCACAATTACATAGTTTTCAGTTTCACACTAAACAATGAAATATTATTAGCCACCTCTAAAAATCAATACAATAATTTACATTTAAAAAAGATCTCATTTATTAAGTTTTTTAAAATGTGTGTAAAGTCAAAATGACCTTATATTTTGGGACGGAAGTAATATAATATTTCTTCGTGAGAGTATTACGAACAGATGCTTCACAATATATTTTGTAATTTTCCTTTATCTTGTCTTTTCTACATCGATGTGTTGTCTTTTCCTCTCTATTCTGCTTTAAAGTATAGCATAGCAAGCAACAAATCCAATTACTTGCATTCGTATAAGCAATAATAATGTGACTTGGGTCAATCCAAATGGTGAACAGTCACAAGGCTTTGGGCAGTGCAAAAGTAGTTACAAAGTCCAAAGTAAATATTACAAAGGACCACATGGAAAAAAAGAAAGGAGACCACACATTACCCTAAATTGTAAATACCGTATCAAGCAAATAAATAGTTCAACTTTCAATGATTGAAGTCCTTGCACAAATGCAAGGGCTGCACATACAGGGTTAAATGGAGTTTTACCAGAAAAATATACATAGTCTTACACTTTGACACGGTTACCTAATAATATTATTCCTGGGGTAGCAATCCCAATACATCCAAAATTCCAGTGTACTGCTTTCTGGAGCTTGTAAGGGAGGGACCAAATAACTACTAGCCTTTGTGGTTTCTGCAACTCAAGTAATGCTTGTAACAGCCCAATACATACCTATCTTGCAACTTTTGACATCCATCACCACACGCACTATGGACATGTGGGATTACTCTTACAAAAAGTAAGTACCAATGCTTGCCTACGGGTCAGTGACGCCGACGTGTACAACTCACGCATATTGGAATCTTTAAAAAAAAGCGATGCATCAACAAAATCTGGAGTACTCAAATTCCCAAAGTTAGCCTCAACATCATTAATGCATTGCTGAGCACTCCATTCCAAGTCAGCTCCCTTGGAAGTGTCGTTTATTTGGATGTCTTGGGTTTCTACAACTACAGTGTCAATGAAACCCGGGTTGACTGACATTAAGCTCATGTTGTTCCTGTAGCTTGAACTCAGTCCAGAGTCTGGTAAACCATGTGAAAAATTACTAAACTTCTTCAATGGCTTGTTATTTTCGTAATCCTGACTCAAAAAATAAATAAGTACAACGTTAAAACACATATTACAATTTACATACAATGGTTCCCCGAAAAAGTGAAAGTAAATAATGAAGGCACAAACCAAATACGCCACCTCGAAATTGAAGTTCTTGAAGGATCTTTTTGGTTTTGGGAGATGAAGGGATGAGTCCTTCTCTCGGGCGGCCTTATCCTGACTCAAACATAAGTAAGCACAATGTTATAACACACATCACAATTTACATACAATGGTTCCCTAAAAGAGTGAAAGTAAATAATGAAGACATAAACCAAATACACTACCTTACGCTTCTGCGTTTCCATATCTTTAAGAATCCGGATTTGATCTTCTTGGAAACTATCCATGACCTTACAAAACCTCGTGCAATCAAGTTTCATTCTTCTAATCGCATATATGATTTGACTATCCTTGTAAGAACAGTCAACCATCAATCCAAAGCGGACAAATAAAGCATTCCAGTCAGGCGTTTTGCTTAGACAAGTTGTTGGGTCTCTTAGACAGTAATTTTCTTGCGAGATAAGGTTCCTTAAAACAGCATCATGCTTTGGACTCCAAGTTAGTCTCGAACTAGAAGTTTGAGAAGAAGACATCCCAGCAATAGACATCTTGTTTGAGTTAGAGCTGCAACTTGATTCTACTAACTTGGAAAGAAAAGAAAAAAAATCCCAATTAGGGAGGATAACAAGGAACAATAGAACCATCCACGTGCACACAAAAAATGAACATTATTACACCTAAAATCAAGCTCCATACTACTAAATCTGCAGATAAACAAGCATTTCACACAGATTAAAAAAACAAATTGCAGCCATTCCGTATAGTACAGAGTTATCATCACCACCACCAAGACCCAAAAATAGAAGAACACAGTCTCTTACTTCAATTCAATTCAAGCAAAACTTCAATTCAACAGAAAAAACAACAGGAAAACAAAAAATTCAATTCAAGCAAAACTTCTATCACTCCCTATCAATTGCACTTCCATTGAAACAAAAGTGAAGGAGATTTACCTGAGAACACATCCTCTTACTTTTCTCACCAAGAAGAGGAGCTGAGCAAGATCTTTTCATTGGGGGAGTTTGGGATGGGTTGTGTTTTTATATAATGGAAAAAATGAGATTAATTAGAAGTGACACCACCAATAGCTTCTTGAATCTCTAGTCCGCTAAAAAAATTTGTATTTACTCTCAAGCTGCTAAAGCTGTATTTACTGTTTGAAAGAATCAAAATCGAATATAGATGAGAATTGTCTAAATCGAATCTCGATGTCAGGTTATTCAATTCAACTAAATAAATATGGTGAAGAACAGAAAAGGGGTGAGTAATTTGCCGGAAAAGGATTATCATCTTTAACTCAGCATATGAGAATGAAGATGAAGCAAATTGGAAGGTAGAGGAGAATTAAATGAAAATGAAACGCAGATTGGGGTGAGGAGAGGTGCTGGGGGAGGTAATGATGTGCTGGCATGATACGACCATTTTTGCGATATTTCGGGTTTTGAGTCATAGTGGGGACAACGTGTGTAATGTGACATAAATAAAAGGAAAAAAGACAACGTGTGTAATGGGACATAAATAAAAGGAAAAAACAAATTTCTTTAAAAAAAACATAACCATTTAATGCTGGATTGGTCTGTTAAAACCTATGCTTTTCCGATCACTTGTTCAGTTTTGTATGAAATCTCAGTTTAAATTTCGTTTTATAGACAAACGTTAAAGAAAACAGTACTAAAACATATCCATACACCCCTCATAAAATACATAAATAAATTACATCCTAGCCGGTGTCCAACCAAGTCGGGAGAGACGGTAGGAGTACCAAAGTATTAGACTTCCTATCTTCGTGCAGTCTTGGAAACGTCCCTGGAGCCGGAGCTGGAGCACTCTACAATCACTTTACCATTCTTTTCATTACCATTCTTATCATTCACTTCATCGACGATATATCTTGCCTTGATATGAACAAAAAACAAAGTTAAAAAAAAAAAACAACCTATCAAAAACACGACTAAAAGAAAAAAGTAGAAAAAGAAAAAGTGAGAGAGGGGCAGCAGTTAGGTGAGAGTGGGGAAATCACGATAATCAGACTACTTCAAAAAGGCAGACAAAACAATAATAAGCCAAAACATAACATTGTATTCAAATTATTATCCTAAAAGCTTTAAACTTACCAGTATTTTCAAAACATAATAATTGACATTGTCAAGTGAATCTAGATACTGAAATTTGCTTTCTTTCTTGTTGATGATTGCTAGGGACCAATGCTTTATTTCACGAACATGAATGGGGACAAAAATCTGAATAGATTATAAAGATCAATCCAATGGAGAAATAGGTCCAACAAAAACAACAATACACGTAGAAATTTACCATGTCACACTCATAGATGAAATACCCTAATTTCTTTAGACTACTTGAGATGACAACTCCAAATTTAATTATTCGCTTTGGAAGTTGAAGTTGAAACTGATAATTACTACTACACAGGAGCATTTCTACTTCAGAGTTGTTTCCCTTCATTTTAATCAATTTTTTGGTTTATTATCAGGCAATTTTCTTCATATTTATCTCATCCAACTAAGGTATGGAGTTTAATTAGACGTCAAAATTCTTCTTCTCATCACGGTATTCTTGTTTTTGACTTAGAGACATGGTGTTTATCGATGAGGAATGCATGCGCAAAGATCTTTGATTTTTTAAAGATTTGCATCTTTTTTCCAACTGCATTGCTTCCTTCTTCACAATATTGGCAAAGTTTGTTCCTCCTCCCATCTAAGTCCAGTTGAAGTAACTTCTCGCCAGGTATGTTCCTCCTTCTATCCTGTTTTCAAAGTTTTAATTTGATCCATAGTTGTATATATACGGTCCGGTCCGGTTTTATACCGTTTAATCATTTTAAAATTGAAACCAAACCGATATTAGCGGTCCGGTCCGATTTTATACCGTTTAATCATTTTAAAATTGAAACCAAACCGATATTAGCGTTTGGTTTCTAGGTTCGTTGAAACCGAACAAACAAACACGGTTTAAGTGTTTTCAGTTTTCGATTAATGCGATTATTATGATCCCGATTGATCATACGAAGTAAGATGATTAATCGAGGTTCACACGAATATAATGCTTTCACATCCCAATCAGTGGCGGAGCAACGTATAGCAAACCGGGTCCATGGACCCGGTGAAACATCAAAATACTACACGTTTTATCTTTAAAAAAATATTTCAGACCCGGTAAAAAAATATTTAGTGTATAAAATATTTACGGACCCTGTTAAAATTTTGTTCTGGCTTCGCCACTAATCACAATTACATAGTTTTCACTTTCACACTAAACAATGAAATATTATTAGCCACCTCTAAAAATCAATACAATAATTTACATTTAAAAAAGATCTCATTTATTAAGTTTTTTAAAATGTGTGTAAAGTCAAAATGACCTTATATTTTGGGACGGAAGTAATATAATATTTCTTCGTGAGAGTATTACGAACAGATGCTTCACAATATATTTTGTAATTTTCCTTTATCTTGTCTTTTCTACATCGATGTGTTGTCTTTTCCTCTCTATTCTGCTTTAAAGTATAGCATAGCAAGCAACAAATCCAATTACTTGCATTCGTATAAGCAATAATAATGTGCCTTGGGTCAATCCAAATGGTGAACAGTCACAAGGCTTTGGGTAGTGCAAAAGTAGTTACAAAGTCCAAAGTAAATATTACAAAGGACCACATGGGAAAAAAGAAAGGAGACCACACATTACCCTAAACTGTAAATACCGTATCAAGCAAATAAATAGTTCAACTTTCAATGATTGAAGTCCTTGCACAAATGCTAGGGCTGCACATACAGGGTTAAATGGTGTTTTACCAGAAAAATATACATAGTCTTACACTTTGACACGGTTACCTAATAATATTATTCTTGGGGTAGCAATCCCAATACATCCAAAATTCCAGGTACTGCTTTCTGGAGCTTGTAAAGGGAGGGACCAAATAACTACTAGCCTCTGTGGTTTCGCAACTCAAGTAAAGCTTGTAACAACCCAATACATCCCTATATTGCAACTTTTGACATCCATCACCACACGCACTATGGACATGTGGGATTACTCTTACAAAAAGTAAGTACCAATACTTCCCTACGGGTCAGTGACGCCGGCGTGTACAACTCACGCATATTGGAATCTTTAAAAAAAAAGCGATGCAGCAACAAAATCTGGAGTACTCAAATTACCAAAGTTAGCCTCAACATCATTAATGTATTGTTGAGCACTCCATTCCCATTCAGCTCCCTTGGAAGTGTCGTTTATTTGGATGTCTTGGGTTTCTACAACTTCAGTGTCAATGAAACCCGGGTTGACTAACATTAAGCTCATGTTGTTCTCGTAGCTTGAACTCAGTCCAGAGTCTGGTAAACCATGTGAAAAATTACTAAACTTCTTCAATGGCTTGTTATTTTCATAATCCTGATTCAAAAAATCAATAAGTACAACGTTAAAACAAATATTACAATTTACATACAATGGTTCCCTGAAAAAGTGAAAGTAAATAATGAAGGCATAAACCAAATACGCCACCTCGAAATTGAAGTTCTTGAAGGATCTTTTTGGTTTTGGGAGATGAAGGGCTGAGTCCTTCTCTCGGGCGGCCTTATCCTGACCCAAACATAAGTAAGCACAATGTTATAACACACATCACAATTTACATACAATGGTTCCCTAAAAGAGTGAAAGTAAATAATGAAGACATAAACCAAATACACTACCTTACGCTTCTGCGTTTCCATATCTTTAAGAATCCGGATTTGATCTTCCTGGAAACTATCCATGACCTTACAAAACCTCGTGCAATCAAGTTTCATTCTTCTAATCGCATATATGATTTGACTATCCTTGTAAGAACAGTCAACCATCAATCCGAAGCGGACAAATAAAGCATTCCAGTCAGGCGTTTTGCTTAGACCAGTTGTTGGGTCTCTTAGACAGTAATTTTCTTGCGAGATAAGGTTCCTTAAAACAGCATCATGCTTTGGACTCCAAGTTAGTCTCGAACTAGATGTTCGAGAAGAAGACATCCCAGCAATAGACATCTTGTTTGAGTTAGAGCTGCAACTTGATTCTAGTAACTTGGAAAGAAAAGAAAAAAATCCCAATTAGGGAGGATAACAAGGAACAATGGAACCATCCACGTGCACACAAAAAATGAACATTATTACACCTAAAATCAAGCTCCATACTACTAAATCTGCAGATAAACAAGCATTTCACACAGATTAAAAAAACACATTGCAGCCATTCCGTATAGTACAAAGTTATCATCACCACCGCCAAGACCCAAAAAGAGAAGAACACAGTCTCTTACTTCAATTCAATTCAAGCAAAACTTCAATTCAACAGAAAAAACAACAGGAAAACAAAAATAATTCAATTCAAGCAAAACTTCTATCACTCCCTATCAATTGCACTTCTATTGAAACAAAAGTGAAGGAGATTTACCTGAGAACACAGCCTCTTACTTTTCTCACCAAGAAGAGGAGCTGAGCAAGATCTTTTCATTGGGGGAGTTTGGGATGGGTTGTGTTTTTATATAATGGAAAAAAATGAGATTAATTAGAAGTGACACCACCAATAGCTTCTTGAATCTCTAGCTGCTAAAGCTGTATTTACTCTCAAGCTGCTAAAGTTGTATTTACTATTTGAAAGAATCAAAATCGAATATAGATGAGAATTGTCTAAATCGAATCTCGATGTCAGGTTATTCAATTCAACTAAATAAATATGGTGAAGAACAGAAAAGGGGTGAGTAATTTACCGGAAAAGGATTATCATCTTTAACTCAGCAGATGAGAATGAAGATGAAGCAAATTGGAAGGTAGAGGAGAATTAAATGAAAATGAAACGCAGATTGGGGTGAGGAGAGGTGCTGGGGGAGGTAATGATGTGCTGGCATGATACGACCATTTTTGCGATATTTCGGGTTTTGAGTCAGAGTGGGGACAACGTGTGTAATGTGACATAAATAAAAGGAAAAAAACAAATTTCTTTAAAAAAAACATAACCATTTCATGCTGGATTGGTCTGTTAAAACCTACGCTTTTCCGATCACTTGTTCAGTTTTGTATGAAATCTCGTAGTTTAAATTTCGTTTTATAGACAAACGTTAAAGAAAACGATTTAAAACATATCCATACATCCCTCATAAAATACATAAAGAAATTACATCCTAGCCGGTGTCCAACCAAGTCGGGAGACGGTAGGAGTACCAAAGTATTAGACTTCCTATCTTCGTGCGCCTTGGAAACGTCCCTGGAGCTGGAGCTGGAGCACTCTACAATCACTTTACCATTCTTATCATTACCATCCTTATCATTCACTTCATCGACGATATATCTTGCCTTGATATGAACAAAAAACAAAGTTAAAAAAAACAACCTATCAAAAACACGACTAAAAGAAAAAAGTAGAAAAAGAAAAAGTGAGAGAGGGGCAGCAGTTAGGTGAGAGTGGGGAAATCACGATAATCAGACTACTTCAAAAAGGCAGACAAAACAATAATAAGCCAAAACATAACATTGTATTCAAATTATTATCCTAAAAGCTTTAAACTTACCAGTATTTTCAAAACATCATAATTGACATTGTCAAGTGAATCCAGATACTGAAATTTGCTTTCTTTCTTGTTGATGATTGCTAGGACCAATGCTTTATTCCACGAACGTGAATGGGGACAAAAATCTGAATAGATTATAAAGATCAATCCAATGGAGAAATAGGTCCAACAAAAACAACAATACACGTAGAAATTTACCATGTCACACTCATAGATGAAATACCCTAATTTCTTTAGACTACTTGAGATGAAAACTCCAAATTTAATTATTCGCTTTGGAAGTTGAAGTTGAAACTGATAATTACTACTACACAGGAGCATTTCTACTTCAGAGTTGTTTCCCTTCATTTTAATCAATTTTTTGGTTTATTATCAGGCAATTTTCTTCATATTTATCTCATCCAACTAAGGTATGGAGTTTAATTAGACGTCAAAATTCTTCTTTTGTCACAGGTATTCTTGTTTCTGACTTAGAGACATGGTGTTTATCTGATGAGGAATGCATGAAGCAGCATCTTTGATTTTTTAAAGATTTGCATCTTTTTTCCAACTGCATTGCTTCCTTCTTCACAATATTGGCAAAGTTTGTTCCTCCTCCCATCTAAGTCCAGTTGAAGTAACTTCTCGCCAGGTATGTTCCTCCTTCTATCCTGTTTTCAAAGTATTAATTTGATCCATAGTTGTATATATACGGTCCGGTCCGGTTTTATACCGTTTAATCATTTTAAAATTGAAACCAAACCGATATTAGCGGTCCGGTCCGATTTTATACCGTTTAATCATTTTAAAATTGAAACCAAACCGATATTAGCGTTTGGTTTCTAGGTTCGTTGAAACCGACCAAACAAACACGGTTTAAGTGTTTTCGGTTTCGATTAATGCGATTACTATGATCCCGATTGATCATACGAAGTAAGATGATTAATCGAGGTTCACACGAATATAATGCTTTCACATCCCAATCAGTGGCGGAGCCACGTATAGCAAACCGGGTCCATGGACCCGGTGAAACATCAAAATACTACACGTTTTATCTTTAAAAAAATATTTCGGACCCGGTAAAAAAATATTTAGTGTATAAAATATTTACGGACCCTGTTAAAATTTTGTTCTGGCTTCGCCACTGATCACAATTACATAGTTTTCAGTTTCACACTAAACAATGAAATATTATTAGCCACCTCTAAAAATCAATACAATAATTTACATTTAAAAAAGATCTCATTTATTAAGTTTTTTAAAATGTGTGTAAAGTCAAAATGACCTTATATTTTGGGACGGAAGTAATATAATATTTCTTCGTGAGAGTATTACGAACAGATGCTTCACAATATATTTTGTAATTTTCCTTTATCTTGTCTTTTCTACATCGATGTGTTGTCTTTTCCTCTCTATTCTCGCTTTAAAGTATAGCATAGCAAGCAACAAATCCAAATTACTTGCATTCGTATAAGCAATAATAATGTGACTTGGGTCAATCCAAATGGTGAACAAACAAGGCTTTGGGCAGTGCAAAAGTAGTTACAAAGTCCAAAGTAAATATTACAAAGGACCACATGGAAAAAAAGAAAGGAGACCACACATTACCCTAAATTGTAAATACCGTATCAAGCAAATAAATAGTTCAACTTTCAATGATTGAAGTCCTTGCACAAATGCAAGGGCTGCACATACAGGGTTAAATGGAGTTTTACCAGAAAAATATACATAGTCTTACACTTTGACACGGTTACCTAATAATATTATTCCTGGGGTAGCAATCCTAATACATCCAAAATTCCAGGTACTGCTTTCTGGAGCTTGTAAAGGGAGGGACCAAATAACTACTAGCCTCTGTGGTTTCTGCAACTCAAGTAAAGCTTGTAACAACCCAATACATACCTATCTTGCAACTTTTGACATCCATCACCACACGCACTATGGACATGTGGGATTACTCTTACAAAAAGTAAGTACCAATGCTTCCCTACGGGTCAGTGACGCCGACGTGTACAACTCACGCATATTGGAATCTTTAAAAAAAGCGATGCAGCAACAAAATCTGGAGTACTCAAATTCCCAAAGTTAGCCTCAACATCATTAATGCATTGCTGAGCACTCCATTCCAAGTCATCTCCCTTGGAAGTGTCGTTTATTTGGATGTCTTGGGTTTCTACAACTTCAGTGTCAATGAAACCCGGGTTGACTGACATTAAGCTCATGTTGTTCTCGTAGCTTGAACTCAGTCCAGAGTCTGGTAAACCATGTGAAAAATTACTAAACTTCTTCAATGGCTTGTTATTTTCGTAATCCTGACTCAAAAAATAAATAAGTACAACATTAAAACACATATTACAATTTACATACAATGGTTCCCTGAAAAAGTGAAAGTAAATAATGAAGGCATAAACCAAATACGCCACCTCGGAATTGAAGTCTTGAAGGATCCTTTTGGTTTTGGGAGATGAAGGGATGAGTCCTTCTCTCGGGCGGCCTTATCCCGACTCAAACATAAGTAAGCACAATGTTATAACACACATCACAATTTACATACAATGGTTCCCTAAAAGAGTGAAAGTCAAAAATGAAGACCTAAACCAAATACACTACCTTACGCTTCTGCGTTTCCATATCTTTAAGAATCCGGATTTGATCTTCCTAGAAACTATCCATGACGTTACAAAACCTCGTGCGATCAAGTTTCATTCTTCTAATCGCATATATGATTTGACTATCCTTGTAAGAACAAATCAACCATCAATCCGAAGCGGACAAATAAAGCATTCCGATCGGGCGTTTTGCTTAGACCAGGTTGTTGGGTCTCTTAGACGAGTAATTTTCTTGCGAGATAAGGTTCCTTAAAACAAAGCATCATGCTTTGGACTCCAAGTTAGTCTCGAACTAGAAGTTCGAGAAGAAGACATCCCAAAGAATAGACATCTTGTTTGAGTTAGAGCCGCAACTTGATTCTACTAACTTGGAAAGAAAAGAAAAAAAATCCCAATTAGGGAGGATAACAAGGAACAATAGAACCATCCATGTGCACACAAAAAATGAACATTATTACACCTAAAATCAAGCTCCATACTACTAAATCTGCGATAAACAAGCATTTCACACAGATTAAAAAAACACATTGCAGCCATTCCGTATAGTACAGAGTTATCATCACCACCGCCAAGACCCAAAAAGAGAAGAACACAGTCTCTTACTTCAATTCAATTCAAGCAAAACTTCAATTCAACAAAAAAAAACAACAGGAAAACAAAAATAATTCAATTCAAGCAAAACTTCTATCACTCCCTATCAATTGCACTTCCATTGAAACAAAAGTGAAGGAGATTTACCTGAGAACACAACCTCTTACTTTTCTCACCAAGAAGAGGAGCTGAGCAAGATCTTTTCATTGGGGGAGTTTGGGATGGGTTGTGTTTTTATATAATGGAAAAAAATGAGATTAATTAGAAGTGACACCACCAATAGCTTCTTGAATCTCTAGCTGCTAAAGTTGTATTTACTCTCAAGCTGCTAAAGCTGTATTTACTGTTTGAAAGAATCAAAATCGAATATAGATGAGAATTGTCTAAATCGAATCTCGATGTCAGGTTATTCAATTCAACTAAATAAATATGGTGAAGAACAGAAAAGGGGTGAGTAATTTGCCGGAAAAGGATTATCATCTTTAACTCAGCAGATGAGAATGAAGATGAAGCAAATTGGAAGGTGGAGGAGAATTAAATGAAAATGAAACGTAGATTGGGGTGAGGAGAGGTGCTGGGGGAGGTAATGATGTGCTGGCATGATACGACCATTTTTGCGATATTTCGGGTTTTGAGTCATAGTGGGGACAACGTGTGTAATGTGACATAAATAAAAGGAAAAAAAACAAATTTCTTTAAAAAAAACATAACCATTTCATGTTGGATTGGTCTGTTAAAACCTACGCTTTTCCGATCACTTGTTCAGTTTTGTATGAAATCTCAGTTTAAATTTCGTTTTATAGACAAACGTTAAAGAAAACAGTACTAAAAAATATCCATACATCCCTCATAAAATACATAAAGAAATTACATCCTATCCGGTGTCCAACCAAGTCGGGAGAGACGGTAGGAGTACCAAAGTATTAGACTTTCTATCTTCGTGCAGTCTTGGAAACGTCCCTGGAGCTGGAGCTGGAGCACTCTACAATCACTTTACCATTCTTATCATTACCATCCTTATCATTCACTTCATCGACGATATATCTTGCCTTGATATGAACAAAAAACAAAGTTAAAAAAAACAACCTATCAAAAACACGACTAAAAGAAAAAAAAGTAGAAAAAGAAAAAGTGAGAGAGGGGCAGCAGTTAGGTGAGAGTGGGGAAATCACGATAATCAGACTACTTCAAAAAGGCAGACAAAACAATAATAAGCCAAAACATAACATTGTATTCAAATTATTATCCTAAAAGCTTTAAACTTACCAGTATTTTCAAAACATCATAATTGACATTGTCAAGTGAATCTAGATACTGAAATTTGCTTTCTTTCTTGTCGATGATTGCTAGGGACCAATGCTTTATTTCACGAACGTGAATGGGGACAAAAATCTGAACAGATTATAAAGATCAATCCAATGGAGAAATAGGTCCAACAAAAACAACAATATGTTAGATGTAATATCGTCGGATCAATCATAGATTGACCCGATTACGCAGCGGTAGTATCGGATCTAGATCTAAACGAAACAAAGAACATAAATTTAAGATCTAAATCTACAAGGGGGTATAGGAGCCTACCTTTTTATGTTGCTTAACTCCAAGAACAAAAAGACTCCAAGAACACGTGATTGAGCAGCCACCGTCTTCCAACGTGTGTCTCCCAACAACACCAGGTGGATGGTGTTTCCCGCCGCCGGACCTCCTTGATATGCTACCGGAATAATCCCGAAGATTATCCCAACTCGAAACCCTAGAAAAATAGCCGAAAATTCCAAGCTATTTTTCTTCAATAATGGCGTGTTCAATATGTTGTGTCAAAAGGCTTGGAAGAACTCTCTTTATATAGAAGAGTAAAACTTAACTTCCAAGGATTAAATCATTAAAAGATAATTATTACATTAATCCTTTTTCCAAATAAAAGATAAATAAAATAATTATCCCAAACAAATTAGGATAAATCATATTATTATCTAATATTCCATGAATTATCATTTAACAAATAAAAGATAAATCACATGTCAAATAATTATCCAAGAAAACTAATTTCTTGACAAATATTTAATCATATTGGCGCCACCTTTCACAAATAAAAGGTCCACGCATTTTTTTCTATATTTGACCAATGAGGTCAAAAAGTCAACACACTAATTTGGGCCGAGTCCACGAAAAATGTCTTTTCCGTGTATTTAATTATTTAGTCCAACTAAACAATTAATCCACATATCAAATTAAATAGCCCAATCCACTATTTAATTATAATTGAGGTGCAACGACGAGAAACCTATATGCTATATTAGGAGCCACGTCGGGGACCATGGACCCATATTCAGTAGCTACAATAAATCGAATAAAAATTATTCATCAGACAAAATAATTATATCCAACCTATTAATTCCGGGATTACACCACCATAAACCCGAAACTGAACTCTATCGAATATAGATAACTTACACTCAATTTATGAGTCGAAAGCGTCCACTGATATAATCATTACATTCGGATAAATCCTCCATAGACTGTTCACTTCGATTCGGGATATTTCCGTAAACCCTTCTCGAAACATATTATCCTTATTTACCATTAACCCCCTAGTGATCAATTAGTTCATATTCAACATAATATGAACTCGGCCGATCGATCAGTTTCTAGGGTCAACAAATAAGGGAACTGTCTGTCTACTTCCCGAGGGAAGGAATGTATTACATATCTGTGATAGCACAGACTACTCACTCATCCCAGAATAGAGCCAACGAGAAGCGTTGGACCACATACTTCGAAGTGATCCTTACTAACATGTCAAACTCTACCCTAGTCTAAGCAGTCGTCTGTGATCATCTCAGGATTAAGATTAATCCATATATGATCATCTTGTGATTTGATAAGACTTCTCGATTACGGAATTATATCGAGAACTCAAATCAAATCGGTCCACCCTATATGATCATCATCATATATAAATGCCCCACTAGGTACCCTATTACCGACGGTCCGGATAAGACTGTCACACCTAAAGTGTTCTGGGCGCATTAATAGCAAATTAATCATGAGACCCATACTCAGATTAATAAACGCTACGGACTAAGTTAATTTTAAGTACATCTCACTAACTCAATCCTCTTGTGTATAGCCATACACTGAGTTATGTGATTACATAAACGAGGTACTTAAGGTTTTCAGTAGTATCTTAATTATAAGCATACATGCATATATTAAGATGAATTACTAATTATGTCCTAAAACAATTATATAATTGTCTTTCGGGCACTACACTTTACAATCTCCCACTTGCACGAAAGGCAAGTGGATTAATTATTTTAGAGCACTCCCTTATTTATCTATATCTACAACATTCTCCCACTTGCTCAAAACAAGTGAGATGAATCCCTCAAATCTGTACCCACCAAGCGCATCTTAGTAATTCATCCTTCCAAGCACGACCGGAGTGTGCCGCCGCAGGGTAGGTCAGTGACCCGGCGCGTACTCAGAATCCGAATACCATGTGACTTGGTACACTGATCAGGTAGGTTGGCGGCTTGAGTCAATCTTTGGGATCGAAACATCGCCTTTCCATCTAATCCGGTGGTACGATATCAATATGCCTTTGATTCAACACTGAGGATGAAATCGACTTAGCGATCATCCTTAATCTGACCTAAAGTCAGAATTAGTGTCATCACTTATATTCTAGTTTGCACCTAAATATACTAGCATATTATTCCTCATTCTCCCGAAGATACTTGAGGATTCACTAAACATCCCATTTCATATTCATCCTCAGGTTTAGATAATCATTCCTGAGAGGTAGGGTAGACTACATTGTTGAATGCCGCATAAATCCAAGAATATCTTAACCAGGTGAATGGGTGGGATTGCCAATGATCGATTCTCACATATTTGGGTGAATCAAATCCTTTAGAATGAATCCCGATGGCATGTCAGACTCTGACTGCAGATAACACACCCATGTTGTTTCCAACTGTTTCAGTGTTACCGTTCACAAACACTAATCTACATACTACTTTACTAATATTGATACCCAGTCTACGAAAGACTTATCAACATTCTGGTCAAGTCCACATATTAAAATATATGACTTCGAAATGACCTAGAGGTTTGCTTTAATCCCCAAAGGATATAAGCTATAGCAGGCATCCTGCCAAAGGTTCTTTCTAAATAAATTAAGATACCGTTAGTCTCGCAAAAGGGTCTTAGGGAATCACCCCTATTTTCTGCTTTGTAATGAATATGTTATTTGTTCTTAGCTAAAACCCTTCTGTTCTGAATGAATTCAGATTCCGTTGTTCGGCAAGGAAGTCTTAGGGAATCACCCATATTTCCTGCTTTTTGACGAAATCAAGCATGACTGAGTGGTGAGAGAGATCACGGTCTGGTTAACTCTCTACCTTTTCAGGAATCACCCCTAAATTACTCAGCTTTACTGTGAAAGTTAAACTTTCCTATTCATTCTACTCTTCTTCATGTAGTTCCAATTACTCCCACTGGGCCTGAGATGCTCAGGTGGTTCTACAAGAGTTTCAACAGAACTGGAGTATCAAACTCCATTCACGGGGTTATGGGTTTTAAACCAAGCTCTATGATCGGGATCCTACACAGACCCACAAAGGACTATAGGTCATCAATCGCCCTATAGACCGTAAGGTCCCGCAATGGGTAATGGACAAACCATACTCCCACTTGCGTTGGGAGGATCGATTTACGATCTAGTTTAGTAGTTTTTATTAGTGTTATCACCAACTGCCGGTGTTGGATGTGGACTGAACAAATCAGTTAGTAACATCTTGAGTACAAATACTTCAAGATCCAAGGTTGTTATTTATAGACTTTATTATCAGACCGAGTTTGACAGTATAACCGTCATTCTCTGATTTTACGAGTTTTATAACCAACCTTTACTCAATGCATTAAGATATTTCACGTCCTGAACGTGTAAGCAAAATTTCCAGTCCTACCTTCAAGCACTCGGTGCTAAGTGCCTCTATTTACGGAAGTGGGGTGAACCGAATTCACTCCTTATCCACAAATGCGTAGGCATCTTTTAGGTAGACTTCTCGGTTTTTCAATACAACCGTTATTTTGCAACCAATATCTTAAATGAGTTCAACAGCGTATCGTAGCACATCAATAAGCAAATTTGTGGTGTATCCCTTAGTGAAAACATTCCACTAGGAGGCAAGCCCAGCATCGGTCCCGAAGACTACGCAATAACCTATTTCTGAGTATGGAATACTCTACCTTTGGTGAAATCATAGATTCCTCCAAATATTTTGGATAAACTTATTGGAGTTTTGAGTAGTTTTCAGACCAGATGTCACTACTTGAAAAAGCTCCCACTAGCTTGTACCTTTCATATGAGCCCGAAGGTCAATATGAACAAGCTATGTAACTTCTTTGAATCTATTACCCTTTCCCGATTGAAAGGAAACTTAGTCATTGTTCCTTTGAGACAGTGTTCCTTTGACTGGGAGATAGGAATCACCCTAAGCCGGTCTTCAGATCTTGTCTTTAGGGAATATGCACTAATTAATAGAATAGAAAGAAGCGTTTATCGAAATACGGAAACCATTTGCGTTTATATATTTTAAGATGTGTTACTAATACCTTTTCAACAATGATTAGTGGTTCTGACTTTATCAAACAAAAGTCCGAGTCTTGGATTCGTGCTACGACTGTTATATTCATCATCAATAAGACAAACAAATTATCCTATTGAAAATGAATACGTTCGTTTCCAACGAATCCGAAAACAGAAAATGAATTTTCTGTGATGCTCAAGAATTGAATCCGAGATTCATTTCCTTATATCACTCCCACTAGTCAATCTGAAATAACTGCCCGTTGTCTTTTTGATTTATCGTTTAATGCAAAGCTACCTAATTCTTCCAAAGAACTTTAGCTTTCGAGAAAATTGCTAAGGATGCATTGGTCAGTGATCCGAAATCACTTTCCTTATCCTCTGATTTCCAATTAATTTTCTGGTTTAGCATTAAAGCTACTTAGTTTATATGACTAACACGTATAAACATTCTTTCCCATTCTCGACTTTCCTTAGATGGAAACAGTCTTGAACTAGCAGTTCGTTTGAGTAGACTCTACTCTTGAACTGTGGGATGTTTAGTGTTACCTTCTTGGACTATCGATTTTTCTAATCGTCAAATCATAAGACCAAAGCTCTGACTAGTTTATCAGTTCAAAATACCGTCTAACTAGCAACACTTTGTTCGAATGGTTTGAGAGATCATAATAAAGCTTTCACTAGTTTATCGGTTCCAAATACCGTCTAACTAGAAACACTTTGTATTTATGATTTTTCAAAGATTAGAACATCACCTAGAACTAAGCTCCCACTAGTTTATCAGTTCCAAATACTGTCTAACTAGTAACGCTTTATTCTTGTTTTTCCAATGAATGGAAAAACTCTTGTGCAATCCATTACACTTTTCTAATGATTCCGAAAAACAACAAATCATAAGACTAAGGCTCCCACTAGTTTATCGGTTCCAAATACCGTCTAACTAGCAACGCCTTATGTATATGATTTTCCAATTTTTCAATTAGAAATTTGATGTGTAATTACACTTTTTAAAATTCACTAAATGAATTTTATCTGATAGTCCTATGTCATCTTTTTGTGAACTAAGTATGGTCGTCTCTCGTTCAATACGAGTGACACCCGTGACATACCTATACTATGTCACTTAAGTTTTTAAAGGCTCAAGAGAAAAATCTCTTCCGAAAAGTTAACTGATTTATTGATAATTACAACGTACTTGTTACTTTCCACATTTTTAATGAAGTCCTATTACTAACAGTTTAGTAGGCTAGAGATTTAGTTGTAAATAAAATGACGAAAAATTAAATTCAAAATTAAATTGTTCACTACTAGATTTATTTTAGGAATAATACACTATATAAAGTCTATCCTACCATTCTAAGGATTTAACCTCGCATCGTACCGCCGCCTTTAGGGTCGGTATCAGCACAACGACGGTTAAACTGAGACAATCTCTCTCAATGATTAAGCTTCGAGAATCGAACATCTCACGGGAATCAGACATCCGGCTCTTAATCATTGATTACCTTCCTTTTTCTAGCCTAGATATTTCAAAAATATCCATAATGAGTGTGACCTACTATATCAGACCTCAAAGTACGCCCCGAGTATGCCGCCTTTAGGGTCGGACAGTGACCCAACGAGTACCCGAAGTCCTATCCTTTCGGAGACCAAGCCTTGAATTTTTATAGGGGTGAACACCATCCTTAGGGGGCCGGAATCAAAGCGGCACAAGGCGTCACCCTTCTCTCACGTGCTTGCACCTATAGTAGAGGCCGTGGGGTCGGCTGTCGCCTTCCCCGCTCCCACTCAATATTTTGAAAAAAGTGGTTTGTTTACTAATTACGGTTTTGGCCTTGATAATAAGAAACAATAAATCAAAGTACTCCGAATAGGGTCGGTTATGTAGGCAAGCCTACGCCGTCTTATTCGTTGGTACATATGTGACAGTTCAGGCCAATTTGGCAAGAGAAGCCCCGTTTAGCCCGATGGCTTATCGGCTATGCTAAGTCCTGTCGAACTGCTGTAACGTACATCACACGTGGAGGGGAGTCGATTGAGCCGAAGATTGGTTGAACTCGCCCAACCATGGTTAGACCATTTCCGAACCCATGTACTAAGATTCTCCGATTTCTAAATTGTAACCGAAAGCGTAATCTCGTTTCTGTTTAAGGTGGGTTTCACTGAGAAGCCATCACCGAAAAGCTCAACGATTTATCCAAGTGGGATTCACCGAGAATCCATCACTAAAATCGTAAACGATTGACAAAAACCCAGGTCCTCGGTTCTATAATTAGCTACTTATTATTTAACTACCACATATTAAATTAATAAGCATTCATACTAATTATTCGAGTTATACATGCCTAATTTATTCGAAATAAACTAGCTATATGTATGCATTGGAGTGGAATCATGAAGATGCAAGTCATGGCAATTTTCCGGTTTTAAGCACGTAATCTTGATCAAACACAAAATTATACCGAAAAGTAAACACCGAGATGGACCGTTGGTACCCCCGACTAACTATTTTCTAAGGAAAAGTAAAACTTATACTATGTCTTCGAGTTTTGAACTTCGAATCTTGAACTCGAACCGCCGGATCACGAACCACGAACACCCGAGAGGAGAAAAGGTTTTTTTAATTAAATAAACAAATATTATTATAATTATCAAAAACCTTTTTTTTTTTTTTAATAATGCGGGTGATGTATAAAAAAATTCCAGATTTTTTTTTTTTTTTTGGTTTATGTCGGTTGTAATTAAATTATTTCCATAAAAAAAAAAAAAATATATATATATATATATATATATATATATATATATATATATATATATATATATATATATATATATATATATATATATGATGATTTTCTGCCATACGGCAGATATTAGACAAAAAAAAAAAAAAAAACTTAACAAAAAAAAAAAATTATTTTTGACAGCCGCCTCCTAGCCGCATGCAAATTCCTAACAAACAGACTTATAGCGCAGGATTTTTAAATTAAAATCATGTTTTTAGCCGTTTCTCCTCGTTCATACCTTGGGTTTCGCCTTCATCTTTTCAGCAAGATATTCATATTTCGAGCCCGGAACAACAAAATTACAATAAAAGACGCTACTTTTACATGGAATTTTCGAAAATTGACATAAAAAAAAAATACAATTCCTATACTCAATTGTTACAAAACAAAGGAGCTACAAAATAGATCTACGGGTAAACAATACCAACCCCAATCCATCTTTTCAACCACAATATTCACAAGCATACAACATGAATAAATTTCGAATTTACCAAAAAAAAAAAACGAAATAAAAACACCTAAAACGTGTTTTTCAACTCCAAGATCTAAAATCCATATACTTTGATCGTTAGATCAAAGGCTCTGATACCACTTGTGATGTGGCCCGTATAATACCCGATATTGAATTTTCATCATAAGAAACTTTCGTAGATTGGGTTTCTTTCAAGAAGTTTTCGAGAGATTGGACTTCTTTCGATTATCTTGAGACGGGGAAATTGGTTGGTGTTCCCGAGATGGGATCACCGTAGTAAATATTCTGAGATGGAGTATTTACATATCCCTTTTGTTATTTTCGTTTTATATTCAGAAAATCCATAAAAAGTATACTTTTCAAAGCTGAATCGTTTGTTGTGCTTTAATCAACGATCCTACGAGATTTCGGTTGATATCAAGTGGTATCAGAGATTAGGCGATTAAAGCTGCTGCGTTTATTGGAAGAAATCTGCTGCGTTCTTGAGCACCAAGAACCCTAATTGCGGCCGAATCAGCAGCGCTCAAACAAACCTCCATTCAATCATCGAATTTGTTGTTATTTCGCCCCAAATTTGCTGCTGCGTATTACGATACAACTGCTGCGTTTCTTCATCCATCAAGGAACCCTACGTATTGAGGTAAATCAGTCGCGACATATTATTCTTGGTCGAAACTCTAATTTTCTGCTCTTGAAATCTGACTGTCCGACTTTGTTTCCAATCGTTCCCTATTCAAAACAAGTCGAAAAATCCTCAAAACTTACCAGTAGATAGAACTTTGTATTGGCTATCTTTTGTCTCTTTGGTACTTTTGCAAATTCGGATATTATCTTGATCAAATTCGGATCGGAATATTCTGCTCGATTTTCTGGAACAGCTTGTAGTCGACTTTGTTTTTAGGGAGTTTTGGTGGTCGGAATTGAATGAAATTTTGTGAGCACATAGGAAATTCATTGTTCTACAACTTTGATTCTTTGAGTTTTTTCTGAATCCCGACGGGTTTTGCACAATAGTCTCCGTCACCTAGTTGACTGTTTCTGTCAAAACCCGTAACCCGAGAGTGATCTGTTTACGAATTCGATTTGAGTGGGTTATACCTGTCCAAAAATTCTGAAACTTAACAGTCTTAACCACAATTTCGTTCTCTACAATTTTTTTTCTTTATGTTTTTCCGAATTCCATACCCTTTGGTCGTGACAAGAACCCTAAATTATTGCTGGGACGAAAATTTTTGTTGGGAAATTTACTGCTGCGTTTTCTTGAAGAATTTTGCTGCTGCGTTTCAATTTTCTGTTCTTGAAGTCGTAATCCTTGATTCACAAGAACCCTAATAGCAGCCGCACTCAACAGCTCCTTACATCTTCGAATTTTGCTGCTATTTTCGCAACCCTAGCTGTTCATAAACAGCTGCATTTTTAGTCCTGAAATTCTGTTCTTGCGAGGAATCATCTGCTGCGTTCTTGGAAGATTATACATAAAAGTTCATGACTGTTCATCTTCTTTCATTCCCTACACATATCGAAACAATCTGAAAATTTTTCCACAACTAAATCACCTTGTGACTGTATTTTCTCTCTTTACATTAGATCGAAATTCGAAGTGTATCAAATCGAAATCGCTCCCCAACACATAACGATGCGTTACTATAATTTAGATGTAATATCGTCGGATCAATCATAGATTGACCCGATTACGCAGCGGAAGTATCGGATCTAGATCTAAATGAAACAAAGAACATAAATTTAAGATCTAAATCTACAAGGGGGTATAGGAGCCTACCTTTTTATGGTGCTTAACTCCAAGAACAAAAAGGCTCCAAGAACACGTGATTGAGCAGCCACCGTCTTCCAACGTGTGTCTCCCAGCAACACCAGCAACACCAGGTGGATGGTGTTTCCCACCGCCGGACCTCCTTGATATGCTACCGGAATAATCCCGAAGATTATCCCAACTCGAAACCCTAGAAAAATAGCCGAAAATTCCAAGCTATTTTTCTTCAATAATGGCGTGTTCAATATGTTGTGTCAAAAGGCTTGGAAGAACTCTCTTTATATAGAAGAGTAAAACTTAACCTTCAAGGATTAAATAATTAAGAGATAATTATTACATTAATCCTTTTTCCAAATAAAAGATAAATAAATAAATTATCCCAAACAAATTAGGATAAATCATATTATTATCTAATATTCCATGAATTATCATTTAACAAATAAACGATAAATCACATGTCAAATAATTATCCAAGAAAACTAATTTCTTGACAAATATTTAATCATATTGGCGCCACCTTTCACAAATAAAAGGTCCACGCATTTTTTTCTATATTTGACCAATGAGGTCAAAAAGTCAACACACTAATTTGGGCCGAGTCCACGAAAAATGTCTTTTCCGTGTATTTAATTTTTAGTCCAACTAAACAATTAATCCACATATCAAATTAAATAGCCCAATCCACTATTTAATTATAATTGAGGTGCAACGACGAGAAACCTATATGCTATATTAGGAGCCACGTCGGGGACCATGGACCCATATTCAGTAGCTACAATAAATCGAATAAAAATTATTCATCGATTTAATAATTATATCCAACCTATTAATTCCGGGATTACACCACCATAAACCCGAAACTGAACTCTATCGAATATATATAGATAACTTACACTCAATTTATGAGTCGAAAGCGTCCACTGATATAATCATTACATACGGATAAATCCTCCATAGACTGTTCACTTCGATTCGGGATATTTCCGTAAACCCTTCTCGAAACATATTATCCTTATTTACCATTAACCCCCTAGTGATCAATTAGTTCGTATTCAATATAATATGAACTCGGCCGATCGATCAGTTTCTAGGGTCAACAAATATGGGAACTGTCTGTCTACTTCCCGAGGGAAGGAATGGATTCCATATCTGTGATAGCACAGACTACTCACTCATCCCAGAATAGAGCCAACGAGAAGCGTTGGACCACATACTTCGAAGTGATCCTTACTAACACGTCAAACTCTACCCTAGTCTAAGCAGTTGTCTGTGATCACCTCAGGATTAAGATTAATCCATATATGATCATCTTGTGATTCGATAAGACTTCTCGATTACGGAATTATATCGAGAACTCAAATCAAATCGGTCCAGCCCTATATGATCATCATCATATATAAATGCCACACTAGGTACCCTATTACCGACAGTCCGGGTAAGACTGTCACACCTAAAGTGTTCTGGGCGCATTAATAGCAAATTAATCATGAGACCCATACTTAGATTAATAAACGCTACGGACTAAGTTAATTTTAAGTACATCTCACTAACTCAATCATCTTGTGTATAGCCATACACTGAGTTATGCGATTACATAAACGAGGTACTTAAGGTTTTCAGTAGTGTCTTAATTATAAGCATACATGCATATAATAAGATGAATTACTAATTCTGTCCTAAAACAATTATATAATTGTCTTTCGGGCACTACACCTTACACAATACACGTAGAAATTCACCATGTCACACTCATAGATGAAATACCCTAATTTCTTTAGACTACTTGAGATGAAAATGCCAAATTTAATTATTCACTTTGGAAGTTGAAGTTGAAACTGATAATTACTACTACACAGGAGCATTTCTACTTCAGAGTTGTTTTCCTTCATTTTAATCAATTTTTTGGTTTATTATCAGGCAATTTTCTTCATATTTATCTCATCCAACTAAGGTATGGAGTTTAATTAAACGTCAAAATTCTTCTTCTGTCACAGGTATTCTTGTTTCTGACTTAGAGACATGGTGTTTATCTGATGAGGAATGCATGAAGCAGCATCTTTGATTTTTTTAAAGATTTGCATCTTTTTTCCAACTGCATTGCTTCCTTCTTCACAATATTGGCAAAGTTTGTTCCTCCTCCCATCTAAGTCCAGTTGAAGTAACTTCTCGCCAGGTATGTTTCTCCTTCTATCCTGTTTTCAAAGTATTAATTTGATCCATAGTTGTATATATACGGTCCGGTCCGGTTTTATACCGTTTAATCATTTTAAAATTGAAACCAAACCGATATTAGCGGTCCGGTCCGATTTTATACCGTTTAATCATTCTAAAATTGAAACCAAACCGATATTAGCATTTGGTTTCTAGGTTCGTTGAAACCGACCAAACAAACACGGTTTAAGTGTTTTTGGTTTTCGATTAATGCGATTACTATGATCCTGATTGATCATACGAAGTAAGATGATTAATCGAGGTTCACACGAATATAATGCTTTCACATCCCAATCAGTGGCAGAGCCACGTATAGCAAAACGGGTCCATGGACCCGGTGAAATATCAAAATACTACACGTTTTATCTTTAAAAAAATATTTCGGACCCGGTAAAAATATATTTAGTGTATAAAATATTTACGGACCCTGTTAAAATTTTGTTCTGGCTTCACCACTGATCATAATTACATAGTTTTCAGTTTCACACTAAACAATGAAATATTATTAGCCACCTCTAAAAATCAATACAATAATTTACATTTAAAAAAGATCTCATTTATTAAGTTTTTTAAAATGTGTGTAAAGTCAAAATGACCTTATATTTTGGGACGGAAGTAATATAATATTTCTTCGTGAGAGTATTACGAACAGATGCTTCACATTATATTTTGTAATTTTCCTTTATCTTGTCTTTTCTACATCGATGTGTTGTCTTTTCCTCTCTATTCTCGCTTTAAAGTATAGCATAGCAAGCAACAAATCCAATTACTTGCATTCGTATAAGCAATAATAATGTGACTTGGGTCAATCCAAATGGTGAACAGATCACAAGGCTTTGGGCAGTGCAAAAGTAGTTACAAAGTCCAAAGTAAATATTACAAAGGACCACATAGAAAAAAAGAAAGGAGACCACACATTACCCTAAATTGTAAATACCGTATCAAGCAAATAAATAGTTCAACTTTCAATGATTGAAGTCCTTGCACAAATGCAAGGGCTGCACATACAGGGTTAAATGGAGTTTTACCAGAAAAATATACATAGTCTTACACTTTGACACGGTTACCTAATAATATTATTCCTGGGGTAGCAATCCCAATACATCCAAAATTCCAGGTACTGCTTTCTGGAGCTTGTAAAGGGAGGGACCAAATAACTACTAGCCTCTGTGGTTTCTGCAACTCAAGTAAAGCTTGTAACAACCCAATACATACCTATCTTGCAACTTTTGACATCAATCACCACACGCACTATGGACATGTGGGATTACTCTTACAAAAAGTAAGTACCAATGCTTCCCTACGGGTCAGTGACGCCGACGTGTACAACTCACGCATATTGGAATCTTTAAAAAAAAAGCGATGCAGCAACAAAATCTGGAGTACTCAAATTCCCAAAGTTAGCCTCAACATCATTAATGCATTGCTGAGCACTCCATTCCAAGTCAGCTCCCTTGGAAGTGTCGTTTATTTGGATGTCTTGGGTTTCTACAACTTCAGTGTCAATGAAACCCGGGTTGACTGACATTAAGCTCATGTTGTTCTCGTAGCTTGAACTCAGTCCAGAGTATGGTAAACCATGTGAAAAATTACTAAACTTCTTCAATGGCTTGTTATTTTCGTAATCCTGACTCAAAAAATAAATAAGTACAACGTTAAAACACATATTACAATTTACATACAATGGTTCCCTGAAAAAGTGAAAGTAAATAATGAAGGCAAAAACCAAATACGCCACCTCGAAATTGAAGTTCTTGAAGGATCTTTTTGGTTTTGGGAGATGAAGGGATGAGTCATTCTCTCGGGCGGCCTTATCCTGACTCAAACATAAGTAAGCACAATGTTATAACACACATCACAAATTACATACAATGGTTCCCTAAAAGAGTGAAAGTAAATAATGAAGACATAAACCAAATACACTACCTTACGCTTCTGCGTTTCCATACTTTAAGAATCCAGATTTGATCTTCCTGGAAACTATCCATGACATTACAAACCTCGTGCAATCAAGTTTCATTCTTCTAATCGCATATATGATTTGACTATCCTTGTAAGAACAAATCAACCATCAATCCGAAGCGGACAAATAAAGCATTCCAGTCAGGCGTTTTGCTTAGACCAGTTGTTGGGTCTCTTAGACAGTAATTTTCTTGCGAGATAAGGTTCCTTAAAACTGCATCATGCTTTGCACTCCAAGTTAGTCTCGAACTAGAAGTTCGAGAAGAAGACATCCCACCATAGACATCTTGTTTGAGTTAGAGCTGCAACTTGATTCTACTAACTTGGAAAGAAAAGAAAAAAAATCCCAATTAGGGAGGATAACAAGGAACAATAGAACCATCCATGTGCACACAAAAAATGAACATTATTACACCTAAAATCAAGCTCCATACTACTAAATCTGCGAGATAAACAAGCATTTCACACAGATTAAAAAAAACACATTGCAACCATTCCGTATAGTACAGAGTTATCATCACCACCGCCAAGACCCTAAAAGAGAAGAACACAGTCTCTTACTTCAATTCAATTCAATTCAAGCAAAACTTCAATTCAACAGAAAAAACAACAGGAAAACAAAAATAATTCAATTCAATCAAAACTTCTATCACTCCCTATCAATTGCACTTCCATTGAAACAAAAGTGAAGGAGATTTACCTGAGAACACATCCTCTTACTTTTCTCACCAAGAAGAGGAGTTGAGCAAGATCTTTTCATTGGGGGAGTTTGGGATGTGTTTTGTTTTTATATAATGGAAAAAAAAATGAGATTAATTAGAAGTGACACCACCAATAGCTTCTTGAATCTCTAGCTGCTAAAGCTGTATTTACTCTCAAGTTTCACAAAAATTTGTATTTACTTGTTTGAAAGAATCAAAATCGAATATAGATGAGAATTGTCTAAATCGAATCTCGATGTCGTTATTCAATTCAACTAAATAAATATGGTGAAGAACAGAAAAGGGGTGAGTAATTTACCGGAAAAGGATTATCATCTTTAACTCAGCAGATGAGAATGAAGATGAAGCAAATTGGAAGGTAGAGGAGAATTAAATGAAAATGAAACGCAGATTGGGGTGAGGAGAGGTGCTGGGGGAGGTAATGATGTGCTGGCATGATACGACCATTTTTGCGATATTTCGGGTTTTGAGTCATAGTGGGGACAACGTGTGTAATGTGACATAAATAAAAGGAAAAAAAACAAATATCTTTAAAAAAAAATTAAACATTTCATGCTTTATTGGTCTGTTAAAACCTACGCTTTTCCGTTCACTTGTTCAGTTTTGTATGAAATCTCAGTTTAAATTTCGTTTTATAGACAAACGTTAAAGAAAACAGTACTAAAACATATCCATACATCCCTCATAAAATACATAAAGAAATTACATCCTAGCCGGTGTCCAACCAAGTCGGGAGAGACGGTAGGAGTACCAAAGTATTAGACTTCCTATCTTCGTGCAGTCTTGGAAACGTCCCTGGAGCTGGAGCTGGAGCACTCTACAATCACTTTACCATTCTTATCATTCACTTCATCGACGATATATCTTGCCTTGATATGAACAAAAAACAAAGTTAAAAAAAAAAAACAACCTATCAAAAACACGACTAAAAGAAAAAAGTAGAAAAAGAAAAAGTGAGAGAGGGGCAGCACTTAGGTGAGAGTGGGGAAATCACGATAATCAGACTACTTCAAAAAGGCAGACAAAACAATAATAAGCCAAAACATAACATTGTATTCAAATTATTATCCTAAAAGCTTTAAAGTTACCAGTATTTTCAAAACATCATAATTGACATTGTCAAGTGAATCTAGATACTGAAATTTGCTTTCTTTCTTGTTGATGATTGCTAGGGACCAATGCTTTATTTCACGAACGTGAATGGGGACAAAAACCTGAATAGATTATAAAGATCAATCCAATGGAGAAATAGGTCCAACAAAAACAACAATACACGTAGAAATTTACCATGTCACACTCATAGATGAAATACCCTAATTTCTTTAGACTACTTGAGATGAAAACTCCAAATTTTATTATTCGCTTTGGAAGTTGAAGTTGAAACTGATAATTACTACTACACAGGAGCATTTCTACTTCAGAGTTGTTTCCCTTCATTTTAATCAATTTTTTGGTTTATTATTAGGCAATTTTCTTCATATTTATCTCATCCAACTAAGGTATGGAGTTTAATTAGACGTCAAAATTCTTCTTCTGTCACAGGTATTCTTGTTTCTGACTTAGAGACATGGTGTTTATCTGATGAGGAATGCATGCAGCAGCATCTTTGATTTTTTTAAAGATTTGCATCTTTTTTCCAACTGCATTGCTTCCTTCTTCACAATATTGGCAAAGTTTGTTCCTCCTCCCATCAAAGTCCAGTTGAGGAACTTGTCGCCAGGTATGTTCCTCCTTCTATCCTGTTTTCAAAGTATTAATTTGATCCATAGTTGTATATATACGGTCCGGTCCGGTTTTATACCGTTTAATCATTTTAAAATTGAAACCAAACCGATATTAGCGGTCCGGTCCGATTTTATACCGTTTAATCATTTTAAAATTGAAACCAAACCGATATTAGCGTTTGGTTTCTAGGTTCGTTGAAACCGACCAAAGAAACACGGTTTAAGTGTTTTCGGTTTTCGATTAATGCGATTACTATGATCCCGATTGATCATACGAAGTAAGATGATTAATCGAGGTTCACACGAATATAATGCTTTCACATCCCAATCAGTGGCGGAGCCACGTATAGCAAACCGGGTCCATGGACCTGGTGAAATATCAAAATACTACACGTTTTATCTTTAAAAAAATATTTCGGACCCGGTAAAAATATATTTAGTGTATAAAATATTTACGGACCCTGTTAAAATTTTGTTCTGGCTTCACCACTGATCACAATTACATAGTTTTCAGTTTCACACTAAAAAATGAAATATTATTAGCCACCTCTAAAAATCAATACAATAATTTACATTTAAAAAAGATCTCATTTATTAAGTTTTTTAAAATGTGTGTAAAGTCAAAATGGCCTTATATTTGGGACGGAAGTAATATAATATTTCTTCGTGAGAGTATTACGAACAGATGCTTCACAATATATTTTGTAATTTTCCTTTATCTTGTCTTTTCGACATTGATGTGTTGTCTTTTCCTCTCTATTCTGCTTTAAAGTATAGCATAGCAAGCAACAAATCCAATTACTTGCATTCGTATAAGCAATAATAATGTGACTTGGGTCAATCCAAATGGTGAACAGTCACAAGGCTTTGGGCAGTGCAAAAGTAGTTACAAAGTCCAAAGTAAATATTACAAAGGACCACATGGAAAAAAAGAAAGGAGACCACACATTACCCTAAATTGTAAATACCGTATCAAGCAAATAAATAGTTCAACTTTCAATGATTGAAGTCCTTGCACAAATGCAAGGGCTGCACATACAGGGTTAAATGGAGTTTTACCAGAAAAATATACATAGTCTTACACTTTGACACGGTAACCTAATAATATTATTCCTGGGGTAGCAATCCCAATACAACCAAAATTCCAGGTACTGCTTTCTGGAGCTTGTAAAGGGAGGGACCAAATAACTCCTAGCCTCTGTGGTTTCTACAACTCAAGTAAAGCTTGTAAAAACCCAATACATACCTATCTTGCAACTTTTGACATCCATCACCACATGCACTATGGACATGTGGGATTACTCTTACAAAAAGTAAGTACCAATGCTTCCCTACGGGTCAGTGACGCCGACGTGTACTACTCACGCATATTGGAATCTTTAAAAAAAAGCGATGCAGCAACAAAATCTGGAGTACTCAAATTCCCAAAGTTAGCCTCAACATCATTAATGCATTGCTGAGCACTCCATTCCAAGTAAACTCCCTTGGAAGTGTCGTTTATTTGGATGTCTTGGGTTTCTACAACTTCAGTGTCAATGAAACCCGGGTTGACTGACATTAAGCTCATGTTGTTCTCGTAGCTTGAACTCAGTCCAGAGTCTGGTAAACCATGTGAAAAATTACTAAACTTCTTCAATGGCTTGTTATTTTCGTAATCCTGACTCAAAAAATAAATAAGTACAACGTTAAAACACATATTACAATTTACATACAATGGTTCCCTAAAAAAGTGAAAGTAAATAATGAAGGCATAAACCAAATACGCCACCTCGAAATTGAAGTTCTTGAAAGATCTTTTTGGTTTTGGGAGATGAAGGGATGAGTCCTTCTCTCGGGCGGCCTTATCCTGACTCAAACATAAGTAAGCACAATGTTATAACACACATCACAATTTACATACAATGGTTCCCTAAAAGAGTGAAAGTAAATAATGAAGACATAAACCAAATACACTACCTTACGCTTCTGCGTTTCCATATCTTTAAGAATCCGGATTTGATCTTCCTGGAAACTATCCATGACATTACAAAACCTCGTGCAATCAAGTTTCATTCTTCTAATCGCATATAAGATTTGACTATCCTTGTAAGAACAGTCAACCATCAATCCGAAGCGGTCAAATAAAGCATTCCAGTTAGGCGTTTTGCTTAGACCAGTTGTTGGGTCTCTTAGACAATAATTTTCTTGCGAGATAAGGTTCCTTAAAACTGCATCATGCTTTGGACTCCAAGTTAGTCTCGAACTAGAAGTTCGAGAAGAAGACATCCCAGCAATAGACATC
The DNA here is from genome assembly GCA_036785695.1 of Gentiana straminea. Lineage (NCBI taxonomy): Eukaryota > Viridiplantae > Streptophyta > Magnoliopsida > Gentianales > Gentianaceae > Gentiana > Gentiana straminea. The sequence goes on along the minus strand of JAVUPR010000387.1, from coordinate 1,003,705 downwards.
TTGTTTGAGTTAGAGCTGCAACTTGATTCTACTAACTTGGAAAGAAAAGAAAAAAAATCCCAATTAGGGAGGATAACAAGGAACAATAGAACCATCCATGTGCACACAAAAAATGAACATTATTACACCTAAAATCAAGCTCCATACTACTAAATCTGCAGATAAACAAGCATTTCACACAGATTAAAAAAACACATTGCAGCCATTCCGTATAGTACATAGTTATCATCACCACCGCCAAGACCCAAAAAGAGAAGAACACAGTCTCTTACTTCAATTCAATTCAAGCAAAACTTCAATTCAACGGAAAAAACAACACAGTCTCTTACTTCATTTCAATTCAAGCAAAACTTCAATTCAACAGAAAAAACAACAGGAAAACAAAAATAATTCAATTCAAGCAAAACTTCTATTCTCCCTATCAATTGCACTTCCATTGAAACAAAAGTGAAGGAGATTTACCTGAGAACACAGCCTCTTACTTTTCTCACCAAGAAGAGGAGCTGAGCAAGATCTTTTCATTGGGGGAGTTTGGGATGTGTTGTGTTTTTATATAATGGAAAAAAATGAGATTAATTAGAAGTGACACCACCAATAGCTTCTTGAATCTCTAGCTGCTAAAGCTGTATTTACTCTCAAGCTGCTAAAGCTGTATTTACTGTTTGAAAGAATCAAAATCGAATATAGATGAGAATTGTCTAAATCGAATCTCGATGTCAGGTTATTCAATTCAACTAAATAAATATGGTGAAGAATAGAAAAGGGGTGAGTAATTTACCGGAAAAGGATTATCATCTTTAACTCAGCAGATGAGAATGAAGATGAAGCAAATTGGAAGGTAGAGGAGAATTAAATGAAAATGAAACGCAGATTGGGGTGAGGAGAGGTGCTGGGGGAGGTAATGATGTGCTGGCATGATACGACCATTTTTGCGATATTTCGGGTTTTGAGTCATAGTGGCGACAACGTGTGTAATGTGACATAAATAAAAGGAAAAAAAAATTTCTTTAAAAAAAAATTAACCATTTCATGCTGGATTGGTCTGTAAAAACCTACGCTTTTCCGTTCACTTGTTCAGTTTTGTATGAAATCTCAGTTTAAATTTCGTTTTATAGACAAACGTTAAAGAAAACAGTACTAAAACATATCCATACATCCCCCATAAAATACATAAAGAAATTACATCCTAGCCGGTGTCCAACCAAGTCAGGAGAGACGGTAGGAGTACCAAAGTATTAGACTTCCTATCTTCGTGCAGTCTTGGAAACGTCCTGGAGCTGGAGCTGGAGCACTCTACAATCACTTTACCATTCTTATCATTACCATTCTTATCATTCACTTCATTGACGATATATCTTGCCTTGATATGAACAAAAAACAAAGTTAAAAAAAACAACCTATCAAAAACACGACTAAAAGAAAAAAGTAGAAAAAGAAAAAGTGAGAGAGGGGCAGCAGTTAGGTGAGAGTGGGGAAATCACGATAATCAGACTACTTCAAAAAGGCAGACAAAACAATAATAAACCAAAACATAACATTGTATTCAAATTATTATCCTAAAAGCTTTAAACTTACCAGTATTTTCAAAACATCATAATTGACATTGTCAAGTGAATCTAGATACTGAAATTTGCTTTCTTTCTTGTTGATGATTGCTAGGGACCAATGCTTTATTTCACGAACGTGAATGGGGACAAAAATCTGAACAGATTATAAAGATCAATCCAATGGAGAAATAGGTCCAACAAAAACAACAATACACGTAGAAATTTACCATGTCACACTCATAGAAGAAATACCCTAATTTGTTTAGACTACTTGAGATGAAAACTCCAAATTTAATTATTCGCTTTGAAAAAAAATGAGATTAATTAGAAGTGACACCACCAATAGCTTCTTGAATCTCTAGCTGCTAAAGCTGTATTTACTCTCAAGCTGCTAAAGCTGTATTTATTGTTTGTAAGAATCAAAATCGAATATAGATGAGAATTATCTAAATCGAATTTGCTGGTAGATCTAAAAACCCATTTTATATATATATATATATATATATATATGTAAACCCATTTTTCTGAATCGATTTGTCTAAATCGAATGGATTTTTCGGTAGATATAACGGTCAACCACAATATTCAATCATACATATATATATATATATATATATATATATATATATATATATATATATATACAAAAACTATAAAAGATGCAACGTACAATTCTAATACAATTCCACCCTTAATTAATGAATCCATTCATATTTAATTAATCGACCAAATTCAGTTTTAACCATGGCTCTGATACCACATGCTGGAGTTGCCGAAATCTGAATCCGACCCGAGAACCCGATTCGAATGAATCGAGTTGAGTCAAAACCCACACAGATTCATCTAGATCTTGAGTAGATCAAGATCTATACCGGAAGCACAAATTTTGTGATCTAATTAAATAATAAACGATTAATTAATACCTTAAAGAAAATGTTACGAGATTACCCGACCGAATCGAGATGACCTTCCAGATTGTATCTCCAAGTGACGACTGGAGGACGTCGATCCCGTATTCAAACCTCCTTGAATATGCCTTTAAAAAAACCTCGTTTTTCTTCTTCCCAATGGCAAAGACAAGAAAACAAAATTTCTCCCCATTTTAATTTGTAAATGGCGTTGGTTTTTCTCTAAAAATCACGTTGGAATCCATAATTTGGCGTTGATAGAAACTCTGTTTATATAGTCTAATAACCAAATAGTTTGAGAGTTTATCTTATACACACCTATTTATCTTTTCCTTTAAGGAAAATAAAAATCTTTATCCAATAGGAAAACAAATTATATATTTATCCAATAAGAAAAGTAATTTCTTATTTATACTTATTTAACACATAAATAATTATATTGTCCACATGATAATTAATTTGGAGAAAATTTCTTTTCCCAAAATCAAAAATAAGTGGCGCCACTTTTTAATGCCAACTGGGACAATAGAAAATGTCTTTTCTATATTACATATATTATTTACCGAATAAATAATATTCGCATATTCATTAAATAGACCATTATTTAATTTATTTTCGAGGTTCCACAATACGAGAATTCACTCATGCGTTAGGAGCCAACCCGGGGACCATGAACCTATAACTAGTAGCTACAATAAATTGAATAAAATATTCATCGAACAGAACATTTCTAATCAGCTTATTAATTCCAGAATTATGGCACCATAAATTCGAAACTGAACTCTATCGATTATAGATATAACTTATTCTCATAAAGTCGTGTCAATAAGTGTCCATTGATATAATCATTACATATAGACTAACCCTTCATAGACTATCCGTAATGAAGCAGGAATGTTTCTGTAAACCTTTTCATTACATCTTATCTTTATTTACCATTAACCCACTAGTGATCAATTTGTTCATAACCAATATGAACTATGCGGACAGATCAGTTTCTAGGATCAACAAATAAGGGGATTGTCTTTCTACTTCCCGCAGGAAGGAATGAATTCCATATCTGTAAGACACACACTCCTCACTCATTGCAGAATAGTGCAACGTGAAAGTAATTCGGACCGTGCCTCTTAGTAATCCTTAATGAACACATCCAACCCTATCTTGAAACACGCAAGTGTCTGCAATGACTTCAAGATTAAGGCTAATCCATATATGATCATCTTGTGAGTTTATAAGATTTCTCAATCACAAAATTATATGAGAAATGCCGATTAAATCGGTCCAGTGCTATTTGACTACATCATATGTAAATACCCCACTTAGATAACCAATATCGACGGTCCAGATAAGACGGTCACACCTAAAAGTGTTATGGGCGCATTAATGGTGGTTTAATCAACAGACCCCATACATTGATTAATTTCACCATGGACTAATAGTTTAAGTGTATCACCATTAACTTAATCCTCACGTGTGACTGTACACTAAGTTATATGGCTACATATAATACAACTTGGGGTTTTCAGTAGTGTATTACTTATGAGCACGAAGTACACAATAAGATGAGAATAAATCTATCATTTACTAATTATAAAAACAATTGCCAAAATTGTCTTCCGGGCACTACTTCCAACACCCATATCCTTGTCTTATAAAATCAATACTATGTTTGAACCCTTAGCCTTCATAACTGAGTTTGAACCCTCAGCCTTCAGTCTTCAGCAGGTCCTGGACTCTTCTGAACACCTAATCTATATAGGTTTGTTGAACATGTCAGCTGGCCTCTTTACAATGCTTGTTTGATCAAACTTATACAAAGATCAAACTCTAGTAAGCCTATACATTAATTCTAGACATATTTTTGCCTTTTCTCTTTAACAGCTTGTCTGGCACTCTTCATTAAACCTAAAATATGTTCAACAATTACCCTTTTTTAGTGATGATGCCAATACCTTCCTTACAACAGAAAGCAAAAGGATAGAAATACTTAAAATAGAACAAACTTCATATATTTCATTTAATTTTCCAATTTGTTCAAAAATTATTACAACTAGATTTAGCATAAGATAAAGTATGAAAAGTTTGCTAGTTCTGTCTTGTTCTCTCTTCCTTTGATACTCCTTGAATTCTCTGTGCATCTCTTCTATCCATTGATTTTCAATTCAAGAGAAATCAATCCAAGTGAAAACCATCTTCCACCATTTCCAAGCCTCAGCAAGGGTTAGCCTGACTCATTGCCAGTTAAATCCATCTCTCATGTATGCTAGCTTGAATTCTTCCATGGTGTCTTTTGTTGACAACAATCTTTGTTCAACGGACTATTCTCTTCCACTAGTTGAGCCTCCTTTTGAACTTCCTCTTGCAGTTGCTCTTAAGGATTCCTTACTTCCCATAATTTCAATCCAAGGAAAGAGTGTAGACCCTCAAGAAAATTATTTCAATGTAAGGTTTTCTTCTTGAGTTATAGGAAGATGTAAACTCTTTCAGCAACTCATCAGTCAGCTAAACTCTTCCAGGTAAAGGGGTCCTATATTCATTAATTTCAGCTTCAAATTTTCTCTTCTGATAAATCCCGCCTGCTTCTTTTGCTTCGCTGTCTTTTCCACTTCCCTCCTTATTGACATCATCAATAAGACGGTGCAGCAGACTTAAAACTACTTTCTATGTAGCTACCAGATTGTTCAGTTGTTCTTCCATTATTTCTATTCTTGTATCAATTGAAGTAATCCGGCCTTCTATAGTTTGTTCCAGCATATTGACCCTTTCTAACAGTTTAAGATCAATAGAAGTGTAGGATGAGTTCTTAGTAAGTTTATCAACTTTCTTATGTAGGTTGGAAATCTCCTCAGTGAGTTTCTTGTCTCTTCTTGCATAGTCAATCTTGACTTGAGATATCTCATGATATATATCATTACATCTAAATTGTACCCTAGTGAGATTTGATGCAATAGTCTCAGTAGTCCTTCCTCTATTTTCCACCAGATTGACCAAATCTTCAAATCTTTGTTTACTACTTCTTATCTAATTCTCAACTGTGTAATGTCCTCACTAACAGATTTCAGTTCTTCCAAGATATAACCTGGTATTATGGCAACAATACCTGCCATGTTTCTAGCAAGTTGTAACAAATCATCCTCTGGTCTAGTTGTCTTACCACAATAGCCCTTGTTCTATCCCATTCAAAAAGTTTAGGACTTCTCTCATCCAATTCAACATTTTCATGGATAGGGTCTTGAGGTGGTAATTCAAACTCCTCGGCACTACCACTATAATCAAGAAGTTGATCATCAGATTGTTCTTTAGTAGCTTCTTTTACATTTTCAGTAAGAGCAGCATCCTCAGCTGGCTCCATGTTGGTGATAAGGGATTCCTCCAATCCCATCAAAAGTTCCAACCTTTGTCCAATCACTGTCTTTTCCTCGGTGAATTGAACCACTAGTTCCAACCTGTGTTCAGTTGCTGTGTGATCCTCAACAGACTGAACCACATATGCAGTAGTGTCTTGAAAAATGCTAGGTTTTCTTCCTAGATTGCCTTCATTGTAGAAATAGCACTCAATTCCATAGCAGCATTGAACAAAGATCCATCAGTGTCAATCATATCTTGAAATTGAAAAGATTCCTCAGATACTGCATCTATCAGTTCTTCAGCACCGTCAAGAATTGTTGTTGCATCGAGCTGTGTTTCTAGTTCATCAGCAAAAGATGTCAACAATTCATCTTCATCAATCTCAACAGTCTTTTGATCTCTAATAGACTGTCCCATATCAGCAGGGTGCTTCTTTTCTGTTTCAGCAGAACCTTTTTGAGTAGGTTCAATGGACCTCTCTTTTCAACTCCACTAGTTTCTCCAGGGTGCATAGGATGATGATCATCAGAGTCAGAGGATGAATCATCACTATCACAAAAAAGTCTAAATTTTGGATCTCTAAACATGATTTTGCCTTTATTTCTTCCATCTTCAATAATCCCCAATATTCTCATTTGTAACAAAGATGTGTCTATACGTCTTAGCAAGTTCTCCACTCTAAAAGCTCGAAAAACCCATTTTTCAAAACCTTTCATGGGATCTGCTACCGGCTTTTGCTTTTTGTAGAATCAAAACTTCAATGCCAAATATTCTTGGATCTTCTTGAAGTCTGGATCCTCTTTTGCTTCCTAGGCCTCCTGACATAAGGACTAGTATGTTTTCTTGCAATAGGTTGAGTTTCAGCTTGTTGACATCCAAAAGTCTCCACCGATTGAGAAAATTTTCTTTAGAAGATAAAAATACATCTTTAACCTCTTCAATATGTATGTTTGTATCTACCACTTCCAATTGTTGAACACTCACTTCTCCCCGTGTTGTATGTTTCTCAATAGGGGTGACATCCATCTTTCCTTCATCCTGAGTTTTGGCAGTCTCAGCAGGGTCTTGTACAATTTCAGTAGCCTCCACAGTTGGCTCTTTGCATCCTTGTTCAACATCCTCCGTTTCTCCTATTTCTTCTTCCTTTTGCCCTACCAAAATTCTCAATGATTTCCTTTTCCATGTCTACCCTTCTTTTTAGCAACTTGCTTGATTCTTTTTAAGTGTCTATCTGGGGATCCAAACAAGGATTGTCCAAGGGTATCTTTGCTACCAGATTTTCTTTTTCTAGATGCCTCATTGAACTATTCACTAAAAATTTGTGTAGCTGCCTTGTTTGTTGGTTCAGCAGGTGTAGGAGACACATCAGCAACACTAGTATTAGCAGATTTTGTAGAGTCTGCTGGTTTTTTTGTCCTCTTAGGTTTGAGAATCTCAGTTTGTGTTAGCAACTTTTCTCTTCTCTGCATTTTTGGTGGTCTCAGCTTCTTTAGAATCATCCTTCCTTTTGGTTCTCAATTCCTGATTTTGATAACCTTCTTCAGGTTGATCTCCTTCATCATCATTTAAAACAGGAATGAGTCTTGATTTCTGGCTTGTATCTTGCCTTGTTGATGCTTTGAGAAGCAACATCAGCAATCTTCAGATGATTTAGTTGGCTCTGAATCAGTAACCCTAAAGGTTTGACCTTTATGAAATGTCCCGAGCCAAGATACTTCACATGATTCTTCTCCTTGATCTTTTCTTTATAGTCTCTCTCTCTTCTGTCATTACTTTCTTCTTGTAATACACAAAGAATCCAGCCCAATCAAATTTCATACTTCTTGAGATGAAAATCATCAAGTCAATTTTCGGCCCTGAGAGTGTATCATAGCATCCAACCAACAATAACAAATTTCTTGCAACATACTTGCTCAGCAGGTTGTATTCATAAGAAATGTATTTGACATTGATACCTAAAGATGCTGGTACATCCGAGTCAGTTTTGATTGATTCAACAAAGGCTAATCTTGTAAATTCCATGCTTTCTGGGTTTGTTGGTGCTCTATTGCCTTCAGCAAATCCAAAAACCTTTCTTAACAAATCCGAGGAAATGAGAATCTCTTGCTTTTGGACTTATTTTAAGTTTTAATGATGAGTGCAAGACTAGCTGTTTTAGAGCAAAGGCAAAAAGATGTCTAGATCAGATGTATCGGTTTATTAGAGTTTGTTCTTTGTATAGGTTTGATCAAACAAGCATTGTAATTAGGTCAGCTGACTTTATCAGCAGACCTGTCTAGGTCAGTAAGGTTACTAGGTCAGTAGACTAGTTAGGAACCTACTGAAGACTGAAGGCTGAGGGTCCAAACTCAGTTATTGAAGGTTAAGGGATCAAACTTAGTATTTAAAGTCAAGGATATGGAATCAGAATTTAGGGAAGTCTGTGATGACCTAAACTGATTACATATACCTTGTGTACAAGGTCTAAGTTCCATAAGTTAAATGGTGATTGGAACTTAGTTATATGCAAAATGGTGTACTCTAACTGTACAATTAAAAGTTAGATAAAAGACAGTCAGCTGAAGTGTTATATAAACAAAGCAAACTTCAGACAACTGACTAACAAGCATTTTAGCAGACTTACATACACATGAATCTGCTGAATGTAAATCTCGATTTAATCAAAGGTTACATTGAAAGATTACAAGGATAAGGAAATATTACAAGTCTTGATCTTGTCAACAAATAAATGGTCAAGATTAAAGGGACGTTTGATGCACGGTCCAAGTAATAAAATACTCGATACCTAAATAACCAACTAGCAAGAGAACTAGGTTCAATCGTAGTATAGCTAGATAGAGTCGAGGTCGATCCCACAGAGACTCGGCGTAAACAAGTACAACGTTATTAAACTAAAAATAGATTGAAGGCGGTCTCCGACCAACAATAACGTAGAAATAAAGGTTGACACGATAGAAAACACAAAGACTAACAATACGACAGTAGACACTAAAACACTTATTTTTATGGTTTTATAAGACTCTAACAAACGGTATTGATTACGCTAGTAGTAATTACTCCCCTATTTATGTATATCTAAGCCGAAATAGAAAAGTCATTAAGGTTGATTATATTCTGGCTACGGGAACCATCCCCTAAACTGGATCAAATTCGTGAACGGATAGAAGATCTTTATGCTTAATTATGAATCCTTCTTTGGACAGGATAGAACATCGTATAACAAGCATGCGATACCAAACTAGGGATGCCGATCTAAAATTGTCACCTAGTCTAGGCAACCACCGTGGACGGGTTGGCACACCTCCTAAACGATCGGCTAACTAATGTCCTAGTAACATGACAATTTTCACAATATATCATATTAATTACGAGAACGATGTAACAAATTGGCCAGATCTATTACATGTTTATATGAAAAAAGAAAGCACGACGTAGCCGAAGTCATTCACAGAAAATTACTAGAATCTTGATGGCTAGATCTAACCATATAGACCGTGGGAGATCTAGACCGGTGACTCTATAATTTGCTCATAAAACGCCTTCGTACGGCTTAGATCTACATGAATATGGGTTTGTTAATTAACTACATCACGAAATCAATACACAAACGACTACTCCATAACGAAATAAAATAGATCTACGAATAAAAATGACATATTTGGATAGATATTACCCTCGTAGACGGAAGGTCCTCCGATCCTTCAATGCAATCTCTAATCGATGAATCCATCGCCTCCGTGATGAAGAAACATAATATAAAATACGAAGAACTATATTGATAAACTAAGAGTATTGTAATATTGTGTTTTTAGAGTGTGTATATGGTGTATAATAAAATTCGTACAGCTCTATTTTTAGGGGTTCAAGCTGATTTAAAGATATATTTCAAAATATCATAATAATTAGAGATAACTCCCGGCCGATCCTCGATTTTTGGTGATCTCGCCCCCAGCGAGTTAGGGGCTCACTGCTAGCGAGCTCAATGATTTCTAATTGGCTAGGTGGCTCTTGTCATGCTTTACTCCACGTTTCGTGCTGCTCCGTTATTTATCTTCAACGCAATCCAATTCTGCTTTTATTTCCTTTGAGATTTCCTTCCTCCGATAATAGATATCTTCCGATTAATCGCAATCTACAAAATAAATATTTATCCCAAAGTAAATCATATTTAAATAATAAAAACGGATAAATACCAAATTATATTTTATTAATCACACAACATTAAATAATCAATATAAACATGTGATTTAATATAAAATATATATTATTAATCTCGATTTAAGGCTAATGTTGATGACTTTTACAAGTATAATTTGACCGTCATCAACTACCCCCCACTTAGACTTTGATCGTCCCGAACAAAGCATCAATAAGTCATTCCCCAAGGCAACACTTTCCATGGTCAAATCATACTTACACAAGAAACTCGAGTCTACTCATACCACTTATGCTCATAAGGTATCCATTATTCACTACCTGTTATGAATCGACGTGATGTGTGCATATGCATTTAGTTTTATATATTCGTGGCAAGATTAAAGTTTATGCTAACTTCACAGTCTTAACCTACCAACATCAGCATTCCCACTTCTTAAGCCTCGCAGTGGTTAAAGACATGGTGCAATAAGCAAGAGCGTCATCCATAAGGTTTTTGGACTCGGAGACCGAGAAAATACTCAAAGTCTCTTAGAAATTTGAATTTCTTCGTATTTTCATAATTTCAAGCTTTACCACTTCTCAAGAAAGAAACTTGCTTTAAAGGTAAAGTATGCATTGCAAGAATCTCCCTCTCACGGATTAGTGGACAACATTGAATATCACCACAAGCGCGAAGCTACTTTGGTAATGTTACTACAAGCCTAGTGTTTAACGCATTGTCAAAACACAGATAATTCTCAAGCTTATTACTCCGCTTTGATGGCCAAAATATAGGAATACATCAACAGATAAATATCGACACTAAGTTCACATAACCAATCATCTACGCAATGTACACATAATTCTTTCAGTTATTATAATTCATGCGGTATTCGTAGAATCAAATTGAGTAATCGAATAATAAATAACTACTTGCAACGGTCGGCATGAATATCCTTAAATTTATACATAAGTATAAAATGATCACGTACTCATGCAACTTGGTTCCTTTCCTATCAATTCATTGTTTAAGAACTCAAAATTCTAAGGGTACGAGATACTTAATTTGGCTTTTGTTCAATTTTTTCAATTTTCACCGTTTCATTTAATTTTCAATTATAGCACATCATAGCTAAGTCTCCTACCCCCCCACTTCAACTTGGCATTGTCCCCAATGACAAAGAAAAAGGAGAATTTAAGAAAAAGACTTAGCTCTGGAAACGGCTCTCAAGTAATTGCAGAATATAGTAGTAGTCCAAGCACGTCGTGGAGAAGCAAACGAAAACCTGTTTAAGAAAACCAAACAGAAACTCCACGAAACCGTTAATAACATGTCAATGGAAGTTATAAAATAATGTGGCAGTAATTAGATATAGAATATCCAAAAACAAATTAAGCCACTTTATTTCATACAACCAATGACAAGGAAAACCAAAGAGTTAAAACTACAAAATTCACATGGCGGCTATCAAGGAAAAAACCTCGTTTATTCCGAACTGAGACTCGGAGCATGGCGAGATGAAAAAAACCTTAACAGGCTCATGCTACTTTATTAAAAGCAGAAACAAAAACAAACTAAAATTACCTAAAAGATAGTTTTTTAAGAAATAGTTCTGAGGTTATAGTCGTCAGCTCGACTCAGTTCCACGATGATCTAGTTGTAACTAGGATTGCCGAGAGTAAATACTTCTTCCTCCCTATCAAATTGATTCCCGAGGTAATGCTTTAATCGGTGGCCATTCACCACAAAAGTCTTTCGATCATCCAAGTGACTTACCTCTACAACTCCGGAAGGAAATACTTTACTCACTTTATAAGGACCAAACCATCTTGATTTTAGATTTCCCGGGAAAAGTTTCAAGCGTGAATTGTAAACAAGAACCATATCACCCACCTTAAAGGTGCGGTCAAGGATCTTTTTATCATGAAATCGCTTAGTGCGCTCTTTATAGATCCGAGCATTCTCGTAAGCTTCAATGCGAAACTCTTCTAGGCAAGTCAATTCCAACAATCTCTTTTCTCCGGCTAAATTTTCATCTAAATTCAACATACGAGTAGCCCATAAGGCACGATGCTCAAGTTCAACCGGTAGATGACATGCTTTCCCAAAAACAATCTGGTACGGGGACATACCAATAGCAGTCTTATACGCAGTCCGATAAGCCCATAGAGCGTCATCTAACTTCAATGACCAATCTTTCCGTGTTGGGTTCACAGTTTTCTCTAGAATGCGCTTAATCTCTCGGTTCGTGACCTCCACTTGACCACTTGTTTGAGGATGATAAGTGGTAGCTAACTTATGTCTCACCCCGTACTTGGCCATTAACTTCTCAAATGGCTTATTACCGAAATGGCTCCCATTATCACTAATGATGGCACGAGGGATTCCAAACCGTGTGAAGATATTTTTCTTTAAAAATCGCAGTACAACCTTTGCATCATTGGTAGGTGAAGCAATGGCCTCGACCCATTTGGACACATAGTCGCCTGCCACCAAAATATAGCGGTTTGAAACAGACGAAGTGAAAGGTCCCACAAAATCAATTACCCATACATCAAAGAGTTCTGGTTCTAGGATACTCCTCAGTGGAATTTCATGTCTCCTTGAGATATTGCCCATCATTTGGCATGAATGACATGATCTAGCATATTCGTGCGCAGTTTTGTAAAGATTGGGCCAGTAAAAACCACATTGGAGAACTTTAGCAGCAGTCTTATCCCCTCCATAGTGTCCTCCCGCTTCATAAGTATGGCAATGTTTAAGTATATCGAGGAATTCACTCTCAGGAACACATCTTCTAAAGATGTTGTCTGAGCAACGCTTAAAAAGATAAGGTTCATCCCAATAATAGTGTTTAAGGTCCGCAAAGAACTTCTTCTTTTGTTGTTGGTTCAAGTCTAGTGGCAAATATCTCCCGGATAAATAATTCACATAATCTTTAAACCATGGTTGTTGCTTCTCAGCCTTAACAACCTCACTTCGCGAAGATATTTCGGCGCAATCACTATTCCCTAAAATGGTTGAGATGGAGGATAATTGCTCGTCGGGGGGCTTTTCTAAGCATGGTGTGAATGCCTCCTCAGGCTCTTTCTCATCATCCCTAACATCTTCTATATTTTCCTCGTTCTTTGGGATTGTTGGAGTAAGCTTCCTTTCACTTCTAATCATTATCGATTTCACATCTCTAGGGTTCCTATCAGTGTTGCTCGGAAATCCCCGAGGAGGTCTAGTTGACAGTTGTTAAGCTAATTGTCCTATTTGATGAGAGAGATTCTGGGTTAAGGCTTCTTGGTTGGTGACTTTGGCATCATTCTCTTGACAGTATTGGTGAAATTTTGTAGCCAAGTCAGTAATGGATTTGTAATTGATTCACAATGTCAGACATTGTGCTACTCATCTTTTCAAGTGCAACTTCCCAACCGTAAGTTTGAGCTTGCTGAGGTACATAAGTGTTGTGTGGTTTTACCCCTTCATTTGGATCACTCCATTGGAATTCAGGGTGGTCATGATTTGGTTTGTAACCGCCATATTGATTCCCCTGTCTCCCAATGTAATTGGCTTCTTTAGTACCCGCATTCTCTAGTTGATTAATAGTTTTCGTCCCTTTTCCAGTCTCAACTCGTTGAATCCTCTCATGCATACCATCCACCTTATCATTTATGATCAATAGAGTATGTAGGATCTTATGCTATACATCCTCCTCAAATAAATTATCGGCCATCTTCACAGTTGCTATTTCACCACCTCCCCATTGGCTATTCATTGCTATTTGCTCCATCTTTCCTCGTGCCTCCTTAGGAGATAGAAGAACAAACGCTCCATTGCTGGAGGCATCTACTCTTATCTTCTCCGTATCTCTCAATCCATGGTAAAAGGTTTGCAGTAAAATCCATAGAAGGATATCATGATGAGGGCACTTCCTCATGGACTCCTTAAAAAGTTCCTAAGCTTGATCAAAACTCTCCCCAGGTTGCTGCTTGAACCCCAAGATATCTTGGCATAGCTTAAAGATCTTTCCTAAAGGAAAGTACTTATTCATGAACTTTTGCAGTAGTTCCTCCCAGGTCGTGATTGATCTAGCCTTTAAAGAGAAAAGCCATTGCTTAGCTTTATCTTTCAAAGTGAAAGGGAAAAGTTTCAGCTTAATGTTATCCTCAGGAACCAGTTCTGGCTTCACGGTACTAACGATCTCTAAGAAATTCATCACGTGAATGCCATGATCTTCATTCAGGTTACCATGAAAAGTGGAATAGTTTGTCACCATTTGAATGACATTAGGTTTCGGGTGATAAACTTCAGCAGCATTTTTAGGCACAACGATAGCATGGATGAATTGTTCAATGGTAGGCGTTGCATAGCTTTGCAAAGTACGCCTTTCCCGTTCAGCCACAGCTTGGTTAACAAAATTTGCATTATTAAAATTATTTCCATTTACCTGGTTGGCTTCATTCAGTAATCCTTCCATGTCTGAGTCAGATTGATGTGCTCCTTCAGATTTTTCCTCGCCTTGCTCTTCGTTTGGATCCTTAGAAATCCGGGTAGCTTGTTTGTTTGTTTGTTTGTTTTTTTTTTAATTTGCAAGAGAAAAACAACAATAAACAATTAGAATACGCCAAGGCTACTGCCTTTGGCAAGACTTTAAAATAGACAAAAATAAAAATAACAAAATCAATAAACAATTAGAAACTTTAAAGGCTAATCCTTTAACTAGACTCAATAAATAAAAACTAAACTAAAACAGACTCTAAAAATATGAAAATTACAGAAACACGAAGCAAACACTGTATAGAATAGAACATAGCAAAATTGCACAGAAAACTGTCTCGCTCCCAGCGAACGGGCGGCTATTTCGCCGCCGAGCCCAAAGGGGTTCGAGAAACGCCCGTTTTGTTCTACAACTCTTACACGTTATTTTTATGTTGTAAATACTAGTTAAACAGAGTTTATTCACAATATTTACGATTCTACTTTTAATAAAATAAGCTATACTCAATTTAATGACACGAGTCCCCGGCAACGGCGCCAAAAACTTGATGCACGGTCCAAGTAATAAAATACTCGATACCTAAATAACCAACTAGCAAGAGAACTAGGTTCAATCGTAGTATATCTAGATTGAGTCGAGGTCGATCCCACAGAGACTCGGCATAAACAAGTACAACGTTATTAAACTAAAAATAGATTGAAGGCGGTCTCCGACCAACAATAACGTAGAAATAAAGGTTGACACGATAGAAAACACAAAGATTAACAATACGACAGTAGACACTTATTTTTATGGTTTTATAAGACTCTAACAAACGGTATTGATTACGCTAGTAGTAATTACTCCCCCGTACATGTATATCTAAGCCGAGATAGAAAAGACATTAATGTTGATTATATTCTGGCTACGGGAACCATCCCCTAAACTGGATCTAATTCGTGAACGGATAGAAGATCTTTATGCTTATAAGCATCCGATACCAAACTAGGGATGCCGATCTAAAATCGTGACCTCGTCTAGGCAACCACCGTGGACGGGTTGACACACCTCCTAAACGATCGGCTAACTAATGTCCTAGTAACATGACAATTTTCACAATATATCATATTAATTACGAGAACGATGTAACAAATTGGCTAGATCTATTACATGTTTATATGAAAAATAAAAAGCACGATGTAGCCGAAGTCGTTCACAGAAAATTACTAGAATCATGATGGCTAGATCTAACCATATAGACCGTGGTAGATCTAGACCGGTGAATATAGAATTTGCTCGTAAAACACCTTCGTACGGCTTAGATCTACATGAATATGGGTTTGTTAATTAACTAAATCACGAAATCAATACACAAACGACTACTCCATAATGAAATAATATAGATCTACAAATAAAAATGACATATTTGGATAGATATTACCCTCGTAGACGGAAGGTCCTCCGATCCTTCAATGCAATCTCTAATCGATGAATCCATCGCCTCCGTGATGAAGAAACATAATATAAAATAAGAAGAACTATATTGATAAACTAAAAGTATTGTAATATTGTGTTTCTAGAGTGTGTATATGGTGTATAATAAAATTCGTACAGCTCTATTTATAGGGGTTCAAGCTGATTTAAAGATATATTTCAAAATATCAAAACAATTAGAGATAACTCCCGGCCGATCCTCGATTTTTGGTGATCTCTCCCCCAACGAGTTAGGGGCTCGCTGCCAGCGAGCTCAATGATTTCTGATTGGCTCGCTGGCTCTTGTCATGCTTTACTCCATATTTCGTGTTGCTCCGGTATTTATCTTCAACGCAATCCAATTCTGCTTTAATTTCCTTGGAGATTTCCTTCCTCCGATAATAGATATCTTCCGATTAATCGCAATCTACAAAATAAATATTTATCCCAAAGTAAATCATATTTAAATAATAAAAATGGATAAATACCAAATTATATTTTATTAATCACACAACATTAAATAATCAATATAAAGATGTGATTTAATATAAAATATATATTATTAATCTCGATTTAAGGCTAATGTTGATGACTTTTACGAGTATAATTTGACCGTCATCAACGTTGGAAAGATTCAGAGGATTAACCAATGGATATAAGTTAAAGGGTGGACAGACTGAAAACTGTCAAAAAAAGTAAACTGGTAGTTTCAGTTCTATGTATAGGGACAGAAAGCAAGTCAAGATGGGGACAAATCTGAAATGGCTATGTTTGAAATTCAAACATAAGTCACAGGATTCTCACATATAAATAGAGGACTCCTAATTCAGATACAACTGATGAAAATTAACAATCTATCTTAACCTATCAAGTTTATTATCAAGAAATCACCCTGCTGACATTCACTGAGCATAAAGCTACTGATCCAGAAAACTCTTCAAGTGTAACCTGCTATCAAGTTACATCAAGAATACACACTTGAAGACATCAAGCTGCTGATCATTTCATCATGATCAAGCTGCTGCAAGCTGAATCACTTACTTCATTCAGACTTTCTTTTACAAGAAACCTGCTGAAGACAGAGAAGCACTTAGTTGTCAAGAACTGTTGTTTGTGGTGGAGCTGGTGAAGAGGCAATCCTACCCTTCAAGGACTAGTGGAATACTTTGAAGTAGCAATCCTACCTGTTTCAAATATTCAGTTTGTGAAGCCATAGTTATTGGTGAAGGACATACATCTTAGAGATTTTTGTAACTGCAACCTCAAAGATCTCTAGTGAATTTCCTCCAACATCACAGGAGAAGAGTTAACTGACAGGATTGCACCACCTGGAACCACTATAAAATTTTCCTACTTACTTTCTGCATTTAATTTCTGCATTTAGTATACTGATCACATCAACTTACTGAAACTAGCAACTGAATCACACACTTACACTACTAAGTATATAATACTTAGTATCACATTTAAACAACAAGTAATAAGGCTTAATTTGATTATATTCCGCTGCAACGAATTCAGTAATATCAACAGTCAGCAGACTATTGAGTGGTCAGCAGACTCCTGAGCAGTCAGCAGGCTACTGACCTTGCTGAGTTTGTTTACTCCAAAAGGTTTAAGTGTTAAGTTTATTCACCCCCTCTAAACTTAACCAAAGCCTTTTCACGGGACCAACAATTGGTATCAGAGCAGTGCTTCTGTTCTTAAGTAATCCTACTTGTTGTGCTTGTGACCAACATCAGGCTACTGAGCAGTCAGCATGCTACTGACCTTGCTGTGAGTTTGTTAACTCCAAAAGTTTTAAGTGTTAAGTTTATCCACCCCCCTCCAAACTTAACCAAAGCCTTTTCAAGGGATCAACAATTGGTATCGGAGCAGTGCTTCTATTATGAAGTAATCCTACTTGTTGTGCTTGTGAAAATACTTGAAAACTTTTTCAAGTTTTTTATTTTCAAAACTTTGCATCATGGATAACAACCCGTATGCAAGAACTATGTTGATGTGTTCCTTAGATCGTTTTGATGAGTATAAACGTCGTATGCAAGTTTTCTAGCTGCAACACATGATGAGATGATGGATGTGTTGCCTGATGGACCACTGGAAATCACAAAAGCTATAAATGTGGATGGTCAGACGCAGTATGTTCCAAAGCAAAAAGAGAGTGGAATGCTAAAGATAGAAAAAGAGCAAACCTCAACAATATTGCTATTGATATCAAATGCAGAACCTTGGATACCAATATGTACATAAAAGTGAAGGATTGCAAGACTGCAAAAGAACTTTGGGATAAGTTACAACTAATTTGTGAAGGCACTGATGCTATCAAGAAAAACAAGATCAATGTAGCCAAAAAGAAGTTTCCGGATTTCAAAATGAAACCAAATTAAACTATTGAACAAATGGAGTCAAGATTCAATGCTATCATGGATGAACTCACCCTACTGAATGTAGACTACTCAAAAGAGGAAATCAATACAAAAATCTTATAAGCCTTACCAGCAAAAAAAGTTTGGGAAATGAAGGTTACTGGCATAGAAGAAATGAGAAGACTACATGAAGAGGACACATTCAAGTTATTTTCAGATCTATAGGCTTATGAATTCTGTAAGAAACTTGCTCCTAAGAATGAAAAGAAAGAACCAAAGACCACTGCATTGGCTGCTACACATCAAGAAGAATCATCAGGAGCTCAAGATGATCTACTAGATGAGATGCAAGTGCAAATTGCCTTACTGAGCAAGAAAATCAGAATGATGAAAACTGGAAGGGGTTCTCCAAGAAACTTCACTAAGAAATCAAGTGAAAAGAAGAAGGTAGAATCCAAGAAAGACATGATTACGTGTGCTTTCAATGCAAAAAACCCAGACACTTTAAACCTGACTGTCCTAAATTAAAATAGAAAAAGAACCCGATTATCTGTGCTTCAACTGCAAGAAACCTGAACATTTCAGACCTGATTGTCCAGACGTACTGAAAAATAAGAATCAGCAAATAAGACCTGGCAAGAAAGCAATGGTTGTTGATGATGAATCAGGATATGAAGTTGAATCAGAAAAAGGAAATGAATCTGATTATACTGCACTTGTTGCTGACATGGAAGATTATGATTTGATGGAAAATATGGATGAGATTGAGGAGGTATACAATTATGTATCTATAAACACTCCTGCTGAAAGTGATTGTGAATCAACTTGTGGTTCAAATCCAAAAAATTATGACAATGAATAAACATTGGATGCCATCGTTAATCAATTGAGGAAAATACAATCTGGTTATGAGATTGTGAAGGCTGAAAAAGAAGCTCTTCAAACAGAAGTTGAAAGATTAAAAGCTGAATTAAGAACTCTCAAAGGTAAGAAAAATATTTTGTGCAAAATCAGCATAAGCCTGATGTACATTCAGTAGCTACTGAATCTGCTGAACAATCTAGTTCCACCGCTGCATTCAAATCTGGAAAGCCTTATGGTGACAGAACAGGCTTTGGATTTGGAACTCAACAATCTAATAAGAGTGGATCTAGTAAGGTTACTGAACCTAGTACCAGAATAGGTCCTAAGTTTGTGCCTGCACAAGATCCAACTCCCAAAAAGGTTGCCGAGACAGTGAAACCTACTGAGAAGACTTCAAGGAAGAAAAATTAGAAGTCAAAAAGGTCAACAACACTTAACAAAAAGAATAAATCCAAGAGTAGGACTGTTGTACCTTCTAGACCTACCGATAGCAGACCTGCTACCAAGTCTGCTGGACCACAAACGGGCAAAAACAAGAAATATTCCAAAGATAAGAATCATAAACCCAAGAATGTTAATCATTCTAGGGTTACATATCTCAGGGGGAAAGGTAGATTGTTCCCTACTGATGATGATTGGAATATTCATGTCCCTACAAATAGAAACAATTGACATAACCATAATGCTAGGGTAAGACCTCAGCAATGGAATTAGCAGAGGACTCAGCAGACTCCATATTACAAGGCTGCTCCTAACAGACAACAAACCTATGGTCATGCTAGTGCTTCTAACAATAGAAATCACTTCAAACAGCATTATACACCAAAGGCCAGAAAGCATACGTGAATCCTACACAACCCGATGTTCAACCTTATGGATTTGTGGAATACATGTATGAACAAAAGTATAATACTTTTCAGAGAAGACCTTATGGAAATTTGCCAAGGGTCATGCTTACCACTAACCACTATGGACCCAAACAGTTTTGGGTGCCTAAAATACATTAACTTTGTGTTGTAGGGTGTCTGGTACTTTGATAGTGGATGTTCTAGACATATGACAAATAATAAGCTCTGTTTGACAAATTATGTGGCAAAGGATGGTCCAAGAGTGAATTTTGGGAACAAGAATACACCAGGATACACAAGAGGATATGGCACACTTATGAGGAATGGATTAACTATCAGAAATGTTGCATTTGTGGAAGGACTGGACTACAACCTACTGAGCACTGGACAATTTTGTGACATGGGTTATAAGGTCACTTTTGACAAAGGCTAATGTGTTGTCATTAGTGAAAGAGGTGAACAAGTTGTGTTGGTTGGAAGCAGACAACAAAACATGTATGTTGTGGATTGGTCTACTGCTCTTCCAGAGACATGTCTGATTGTGCATACCAAGTCAGAACCGAATTGGTTGTGGCACAAAAAGTTGAATCATCTTAACCTTGATGATATCAATCAGTTGGTGAAAAAGAAGTTGGTGATTGGTTTTCCTGAGATTACATTCAAAAAGGATGCTATATGTGATGCTTGTCAGCAAGGTAAACAAACCAAGTCAAGCTTCAAGTCAAAGACTAAGCAATCAACAGGAGCTGATGCACATGGATCTATTTGGACCAGTAACACCAACAAGTGTACCAGGAAAGAAGTATACTCTAGTAGTTGTGGATGATTATTCATGATACACTTGGGTAGTATTCATGAACAAGAAAAGTGAAATACTTCAAAAGATGCCTGAACTTTTGAAGAGATTGCAAAATGAGAAAAGTTTGACAGTAGTGAAGATCAGACCAGACAAGGGTATTGAATTTCTCAATAAAGTCATAAGAGAATATTGTGAGAAAAATGGTGTGCTGCACCAATTAGCTGCTTCTGGTACACCTCAGCAAAATGGGGTTGCTGAGAGAAGAAACATGACTTTGAAAGAAGCAGGAAGAACTATGATTTGTGAAGCATTATTACCTGAAAGATATTGGGCTGAAGCAATCAATACAGCATGCTATACACAAAATAGGACCTCAGTGAACAAGAAGGCTGCCGTCAAAGACACCTTATGAGATATGGAATGGAAGAAAACCAAATATATCTTATTTCTATCCATTTGGAAGCAAATGTTTTATTTTGAATCATAATGAGCAATTGAAGACATTCCAACCAAAATCAGATGCAGGAATCTTTCTGGGATATTCTTATGTCTGCAAGGCATTCAGGGTACTGAATAAAAGGACGTTGAAACATGAAGAATCAATACATGTATTTGATGAACCAAAGTTCACTGGAATGGAAGATGAAGCTTCAGAACATGCTAGAATCTCCAAGTCACTAATCCATAATGTGTTGATGTTTTGGAAAGGATAAATGACTTAAAAGTTTCTGACTCTGCCCTAGCGGAAGCACCTGCTGGTAACACTACTGATGCAACAACTGAAGCAGTTCAAGGATCTACTGAACCCCCTATTGAAGCAACAATAGACCCTACTAAAGATGATGTTCCTGAGAACCAAACTAACCAAAATCTACAATGGTTAAGGGATCACCCTGCTGAGCATGTTATTGGTAATATACATCAAGGTGTAAGGACTAGAAGACAACTAGAAGCAATGTTTACTTGTTTTCTCTCTCAAATGGAACCCAAAGTTGTTGAAGAAGCAATATCAGATCCAGATTGGATAATTGCTATACAAGAGGAATTGAATGAATTTGAAAGAAATCAAGTTTGGACACTAGTGGAAAGGCATAATCATGCAAATATAATTGGAACTAAATGGGTATACAGAAACAAATTGGATGAATCTGGTACCATTGTAAGGAAAAGGCCAGGCTAGTAGTAAAAGGCTATTCTCAAGCTGAAAGAATAGATTTTGATGAAACATATGCCCCAGTTGCAAGATTGGAAGCTATAAGATTATTTTTGGCATATGCTGCTTACAAAAACATCAAAGTATACTAGATGGATGTCAAGAGTGCATTTCTGAATGGCATTCTGGAAGAAGAGGTTTATGTTTAGCAACCTCCTGGTTTTGAAGTTAAAGATCAAGAAGATAAAGTGTATAGACTCAATAAGGCACTTAATGGTTTGAAACAAGCACCAAGAGCATGGTATGAAACCTTATCTCAATTCTTGGTGGACAATGCTTTTACCAAAGGTACCATTGAAAAACTCTTTTCAGAATCAATGAAGAGGACAGCACCCTACTGGTACAGATTTATGTTGATGACATAATTTTTGGTTCTGAAATTGAATTGCTATGTGAAAAGTTTGCTAATCTCATGAAAAGCAAGTTCCAAATGAGTATGATGGGAGAAATGAACTACTTTTTGGGATTACAAGTCAAACAAATGAAAGATGGAGTCTTCATTCATCAAACTAAATATACCAAGGAGTTGCTGAAGAAGTTTGGTATAGAAAATAGCACCAAAGTATCAACTCCTATGAGCACCAACAACAGATTGAATGAAGATAAAGAAGGCAAAGATGTTGATCAGACTTTATACAGAATGATGATAGGCAGTCTGTTGTACCTCACTGCCAACAAACCTGATATATCCTTTGATATAGGTGTTTGTGCAAGATTTCAATCAAAACCAAATGAAACTCATTTAGCTGCAGTCAAAAGGATTCTCAAGTATCTAAAAGAGACTTTAGGAGTAGGGATATGGTATTCAAAAGATGGAAGCTTCAAGGTTATATCCTACTCAAATTCTGATTATGCTGGATGCAAGATTGATAGAAAAAGCACCACAGGAACCTATCAGTTGATGGGAAATAGACTGGTTCCCAGGTTCAGTAAGAAACAGAATTCAATATCAACTTCCACTGCTGAAGCTGAATATATTGCTGCTGTAAGTTGCTGTGCACAAATACTATGGTTAAGACAACAATTAAGGGATTACGGAATTGAAGAAAGAGAAATTCCTATAATGTGTGACAACACAAGTGCAATTGCAATCACATAAAATCCTATTTTGCACTCAAGAACCAAGCATATTGATGTGAGACATCATTCTATAAGAGATCATGTTGAAAAGATAGCTGTGGTGGTTCATTACATCCCTACTGAAGATCAACTTGCTGATATATTTACTAAACCATTGGATAGTGAAAGATTTGCTAAGTTAAGGATTGAACTTGGAATCATAAAAGTTGACTGACATACCAATACTCAGCAGTGTACAGGATTTCACCAAAGGGATTAGTCTTTGCTATGTTGGGTGAGCTCACTTAGCCGACTAGTCATTGGTATCAAAATTCCATGTATCTTTTGAGTTTGGACAATTGAGCAAATAAAGTTGCAAGGGGATTGGATTTTGTCTTGTTGGGTGAGCTCACTTGACAGATCAGTCATTGGTATTAAACTTCATCTTGTATTATCAGTTGGACAAAACTAGTGTGTATGAAGATGAGCAGAGTAACATTGTCAGTAGGCTGCTGAGCCATCCTCATCAGCAGGATGCTGAGTCTTAACCTTACAGAAGATCAAGTCTGCTGAGTTATACGTTACATGATAGTCAAACTTAACTGAAAGTCAACAGTTATGGGATATTATTCTTATCTTTATAACTGCGGTTACAAATATCCAACGGTGACAACTTTTATGGAATCAATTAGTGGGACACGTGGGAACATCACATTTATTCCAACTTTAATCGTGGTTAAATGCTGCAGTACGTGTACAATACTTTGTCTGACAGTTACTACCCACTTTCTTCTTCTATATATACAAGAGATGATACGTACATACAACTTTAAGATCGATTTTTCTCTGAAGATATATGGTGTGAACACAGATTTGTAAGCTTTCTCTTCATCTTTTTCAAAATTCTAATGGCAGATAAAGATGATATTCACATTGGAACGAGCCAAAGTGTTAGAGGGTTTGTTGTTGATGCTAACAAGACTGAACTACCTATCAACATTGGTAGAAGAATCATGAGATATGAAGGATTACAATATGTTCTTAATTTAAGATTCAAAATCATCTCTTACACAAATGTTACAATTTTCTAGAGAAACATTGTGATTAGATATGACCGAGAGGCCTTCACTACCACTGTCAATGCCCATGAGATTGAAATTTCCTCAAACCTCTCTGAGGGAAGTGTTTGGTTTTGGACCTGGTAATAGTGCTCCCACCAATCCTGAATCAATAGGGTTATCAAGATTGGAGTTTGTTGATACAATAAAGACCAACAAATCCATTATGTCATCACTGAGTATCAATGTAAAGCATATCAAAATGGAGCATAATTTGCTGAGCAAGATTATTGCCAAAAACAATCTTGGTTTCAGTGGAAGCCTTGACACTTTGTCTGGACCCAAGATTGACTTGCTGATAATCATTTGCAAGAGCATGAAGTTTGATTTTGCCGGATTCTTTGTCCAATACATGATGAAGGTTATAACAGAGGAAAGAGATGGGGCAAGGAAGTCCAAGACATTGCCTTTGGGTTTGATGGTGCAAGCCCTACTGACCCATTTGAAGATTGCTGATGTGGCACCTGAAAAAATCAACAAGTCCAGATATAAAAAGGAAATCAATGATCTCATCCCTGGTTTGGATGATGATGAGGATTTAGATGCTGAAAGGACAGAGAGTGACAATTATGGAGATGATGTGCTAGTGGTGAGCAGGTTAAACAAGTTGCAAAACCTGTTGCACCTAAGAAAGTTGCTGAGAAAAGAAAGGCTGCTGATACAAGAAATTATTTTGAGATGTTAAAGCCTAAGAAGACAAGGCAACAACTAGTAGAGACTGCTGAATCTACTGAAGTTCCAATTGAAGCTGAGGCTGCTGAGCCTGCTGGAACTACAAAGAAATCTGCTACTGAAATTTTGAAATAGCAGATAAAAAAAGACAAAAGAAAAAGAAAAGCTGCTGAAATTGAAGAAAAACCTACAAAGAGGATGAAAGAGATTGTGAAAAAGAAAAAGCATGGAAAAGGAAAATAATTAAAGGCTTTGGAGGCCCAAAAGGAAGCTGAAAGTGTTGTAGAGGAAATACATGTACAAGTTGATGAGCCTACTGAGGCTAGAGAAGTTGTTGTTGAACAACAAACTATAGGATCACATCAGACTATTGTACCTGACCCTACTGTGAAACTTATTCCTAACCCTGCTGTGGATGCTACAACTCAGGGGAAAGAACACACTGCTATAGACCCTACTGATACACATACAAGTTAGGGGGAACCTAGTGTGGAACAGATGGAGGTGGTAGGTACAAATGTACAACCTGAGGAACCTACTGACATGGTTATATCTTCTATGATACATTGGCCCATCTTGTTGAAGCCTTTGGAGGACAACAAGCTGAGCAATCTGCACCAAGAAGGCCAACAATGCCTTTTGAAAGAAAGGAAAAGAAATCAAGAAAGGAAAACGTAGATCCCAACTTCAAGAAAATTCAGGACTACTTTGCTTGGAAATTTGGTTTTTAAAAGAGATAGAAATCAGCTGCAGAGCCAATGACTGACTTTGAAGAGTGGTCATTTAATAAGTTGGGAGTGGAGAACATAGTTTATTTGATTGATACATCTGAGTTACAAGAAAGTCTGATGGATCTTTTTAAGAGTGAAAGACAGAGTGCAAGCATTAAGATCAATGAACCTCACTCTGGACCTGATGATGATGATACATCATCCTCTGATTCTGATGATGATGATCCCTTTTTCCCAGGCCAACCTAGTGGCACTGCCTTGGAAAGACCTACTGAGAGTGTAGGACAACTATCTAAAGACACTGCTGAAGATCAATCTGCTGTTGGCAAGTCTGCTGAAGGTCAGCAAATTGATCAGATGGATGAAGATCTGGAGGATTTAACTATAGATGAATTGGAGGCTCTAATAAATGATGGCATAAATGTTGGAGACAATAGGCTAGTTAGTATGTCTGACACCTTACTAGTTGAGGAATCTAGATGCACATCCTGTTGATCAGCAGATTGAAAAGTTGGATGAGGAGATGGTAATTGCACACAGTGAGCTTGACATAATTCTGATGATTCAGCTCTGTATCAAGAGTGGTTTGACACTCAAGATACCTTATCTAAAGCTGCTGATGTTCTATAGAAGATAACTGATGCCAGAGGAGTGCTAGAGGAAAATTTGGCTATATTTCCTTTTGTTTTTGTCGAAGAGAGGGTCCTAATCACTGGGGAACAAACAGTGCTATTGGACTTAATGATGGGTTTGGAGGATTCTCCCACACATTCTGAGGTGGTTCAGGTTGATGAGGTACAAACAGCACCTAAATACAGGTTGGAACATGATGTACATGTTGCTGAGGATCAGACATCATCTGGACAAAGGTTGGAACCTACAATGGGTTTGGAGGAAACCCCTACACTCATTGAAAATATTGTTATAGAACGAAGTTCTTCGAAACACCCGTCGGTGCGTGCGATCTGCGAAGCTAAAGCTACTGAAGGAAAATATAGTCAGCAGACTGTTGTTGATGAGGATGAACAACTACTGGATTATGACTTCAGTGATGAGGAATTCCAAGTGCCTGAGGAAGAAGAAGTTGCCGATGAACCTCAACAGGCACATGTACCAAGTTTTGAGGAGGAACATGTTTTGGAACCTCAACCTGCACAAGATCCTATTCTGGAAGACATCTTTGGAGATGTGGTTGAAGAAGGTCCTGATCCTACTGGATGGGATAGGACAGGAGCTTTGGTTGTCATCACAAAAATAGCACAATATAATGTTGAAGAACCTGCGGATGATGCTGCTGGACATATGGGTGCAGGCATGGATGATGCTATACCAGCATATGTTTTAGATGAGTTGAGAGCAGTCCGAGATGACATTACAAAGTTAAGAACTCAACTCAATAGACAAGATCAAAGATTTGAAGATTTGATGAATCTTGTGGAGAATAGAGGAAGGACTACTAAGACAGTTGCTTCTAACATCAATTCTACTCAATATGCACTTGCTGACCTAACCCTAGACGTGAGAGGCATAAAACAAAGCAATAGACACAGAGACAAGTTTTAAATGAATAGTTTGACTCACTACACAAAAAGCTTGACAAGCTTGCTGAGGCACCCAAGCCTGTTGTGGTTAACCCTACCGAAGCACCTCAACCTGCTGTATTGGACCCTAAGTTTACTGAGAGGTTAAATCTACTGGAACAAAATATGGAAGGAAGGATCACTACAGTTGACACAAAAACATAAATTATGGAAGGTCAACTTGTTAACTTAGTGATCACACAGGAGAGTGTTCATGGTCTACTGTCCCGGTTTGTTGATGATGTCAATAAGGGGGAAAAGGGCCTTACAGTAGAAGCAAAGGAAGCTGCAAGGATCTTTGCAAAGAAGAAATGGGAGGCTGATACTAATGAGTTCAAGAAACCTACACCTGGCAGGATTCAGTTGACTGATGACCTCCTGAAGGAATATAAGCAGCTATACTATGGAAAGAAAAGACCTTACAATCGTATGGGATATTTTAAGGGTCTGGATTCCTTTTTGGAATGAAGCTTTGGGAAACAAGGGTCAAAGCTATGAGAGCTTCTACTAGAGGTGGAAGAGGAGGCAGAGGTGGAAGAGGTAGATTGGGAACTATTCAATCAGCACATAATTCCCTGGATGAATTCAAACACTTCTATATGAGATAGGGCTTCAATGTTCACAACATAAAATAAACTCTACTAGAAGCCTGGAAGTGGTGGAAAGATCTGAATCAATTGGGTTGACTTTTCCCCAATTGAAAATCAATGGATGCAGGATGTAGTCAAAGAAATCATGGAGTTTTATGAGAAGAAAGAGCAAGACAAAGACATGAGCGAGATTAGCATACTTACACTATTTATTTATTTCTGCTAATCCTAGCTTGTAATAATATTGAACATATATGATTACAATGAAAAATAACTGAATTTGTTCTGTTTTTGTTCTTATCTTTTTGCATTGCTATAAGGAGGGTATTGGCATCATCACTAAAAAGGGGAAAATTGTTGGACTTGTTTTAAGTTTTAATGATGAGTGCCAGACTAGCTGTTATTGAGCAAAGGCAAAAAGATGTATAGATCAGATGTATAGGTTTATTAGAGTTTGATCTTTGTATATGTTTGATCAAACAAGCATTGTAATTAGGTCAACTAACTTTATCAGCAGACCTGTCTAGGTCAGTTAGGTTACTAGGTCAGTAGACTAGTTAGGAACCTGCTGAAGACTGAAGGCTGAGTGTCCAAACTCAATTATTGAAGGCAAAGGGATCAAACTTAGTATTTAAAGTCAAGGAAATAGAATCGAATTTAGGGAAGTCTGTGATGAGCTAAATTGATTACATATACCTTGTGTACAAAGTCTAAGTTCCATAAGTTAAATGGTGATTGGAGCTTAGTTATATTCAAAATGGTGTACTCTAACTTTACAATTAAAAGTTAGATAAAAGACAGTCAGCTGGAGTGTTTTATAAACACATCAAACTTCAGACAGCTGACTGACAAGCATTTCAGCAGACTTACATACACAGGAATCTGCTGAATGTAAATCTCGATTTAATCAAAAGGTTATATTGGAAGATTACAAGGATAAGGACAGATTAAAAGTCTTGATCTTGTCAACAAATCAATGGTAAAGATTAAAGGGACGTTGGAAAGATTCAGAGGATTAACCAAAGGAAATAAGTCAAAGGGTGGACAGACTGAAAACTGTCAAAAAAGTAAACTGAAAGTGTCAGTACTATGTATAGGGACAGAAAGCAAGTCAAGATGGGGACAAATCTGAAACGGCTATGTTTGAAATTCAAACATAAGTCACAGGATTCTCACCAATAAATAGAGGACTCTTAATTCAGATACAACTGATGAAAAATAACAATCTATCTTAAGCTATCAAGTTTATTATCCAGAAATCACCCTGCTGACATTCACTTAGCATAAAGCTACTGATCCAGAAAAATCTTCAAGTGTAATCTGCTATCAAGTTACAACAAGAATACACACTTGAAGACATCAAGTTGCTGATCATTTCATCCTAATCAAGCTGCTGAAAGTCAAATCACTTAATTGATTCAAACTTCTTTTACAAGAAACCTGCTTAAGACAGAGAAGCACTTAGGTGTCAAGAACTGTTGTTTGTGGTGGAGCTGGTGAAGAGGCAATCCTACCCTTCAAGGACCAGTGGAATACTTTGAAGCAGCAATCATACCTGTTTCAAATATTTAGTTTGTGAAACCATAGTTATTGGTGAAGGACAGACAACTTAGAGATTTTTGTTCTGCAACCTCAAAGATCTCTAGTGAATTTCCTCCAACATCACAGGAGAATAGTGGAATGATAGGATTACACCACCTGGAACCGCTATATAATTTGTCTACTTACTTTCTGCATTTAGTATACTAATCACATCAACTTACTAAAACTAGCAACTGAATCACACACTTACACTACTAAGTATCTAATACTTAGTATCAAATTTAAACAACAAGTAATAAGGCTTAATATGAATATATTCCTCTGCAACAAATTCAGTAATATCAACAGTCAATAGACTACGAGTGGTCAGCAGACTACTGAGCAGTTAGCAGGCTACTGACTTTCTAAGTTTGATAACTCCAAAAGTTTTAAGTGTCATGTTTATTCCCCCCCCCTTTAAACTTAACCAAAGCCTTATCAAAGGACCAACACTAGCCCATTCACCGTTGGTGTAAACTGTTGAAATAGTGTCCTAAAACCCAATCGGGTTGGACTGGATCCAACCGGGTCGGATCATTTCTACTATTTCTTTATGTTTACATTCATATTAAATGGCTTTTCTGTTGGCATATATTTGTTCTTTTAAAGAACCAATTATGAATTGTTATATGATAACGTCCTCATTATTGAACTGTGATAGAGAAACCATGATATGCGATTATGGTTGATGAGATCTCTAATCACTTTAATAAGTCTGATACTTAAATGTCTCTAGGCTTATGTAATATTAAACAGGGCATTGATTGTGCAAACAGACTAGCACGTATTAGATGTCTTCTGTCTTTAAGGGCAAAGATAGATCTCGTCTATCGAAGTGTAGAGACACTTGGACTATACGTAGACATGTATTAGAGAATGCGTATGTTAGATTGTCCCACTTACAATGTTAAGTGTCACACTATGTGGCGGTAGTGTAATTATTCTTAGGACCGGAGTCTGCATGGCATCACGGTGTGGATTGTTATGATTTGACAATATTGAGGTTTCCCTTAGCCATAGAGCGATCATGCGGTAGTGATTGAGCGTGATACTGAAGCATGCGGAGTATACATGTTTAGTCGTCTGGGAATCACGTACCCTATCAGTAGGGGTGAATATCCGAAAGGGCCTTCTTATAACGAATGTCTTACTCTTGTGAATCTTTGCAAAGTGGAAGTAAATGAGTTACTTCAAGAGAGCTTGACATCCAGATTATAAGATACGGTCGTTGATGTTTGACACTCGACGAATGACCGTATGGATATCATTATAGCGATAGGATTATATTTACACGGTAACTGTTTCACATGAAAGGTAGTAGTCATTGCATTTGACTCTTCCGATGATTGGGGGTCACGGTGTGTTGCTAGAAACTATCCCGTGTTCGTTAGGTATGAAGGGCATTTTCTTAATTTGCACTTTGTGTCTACGACCAACATATTCGGAAGCCTATCGGGTCACACACATAAGAACATCAAGCCGGATTAAAATGTGGTATAGTTGATAACCAAATAAGGAAAGAATTTATCTCATGCTATAAAGGTTATGGTGGTAAATTAATATGGTGGTATTTATTTATTATGAATAAATATAATACAAGATATTAATATTTTTAATTAATTTGTTGGTCCCTTGGAAAGGCTAACACAAGTTTAGAGTGGGGTGGAATAAACTTGTCCCTAAAACTGGATTTGAAACAAATTAAGGTTCAGTTAAAACTTGTGTGGAGTTAAGCTGACTGAGCTGAGTTTATGTCAAACTGACTTAACCAAAAACTGAGTCAACCGGCAGTGGATATAATTCTAGCCTTTTTCTTGATCTTGTTATTCTATGTGAAAGCTGAGTGTGTTAAACTGAATTCTGGTGAATGTCAGTCTGTGAGCTGTGAGTTGTATAACAATCAATTCTCAGAATGCTGTGGATAGATGCTAAGTAAATAAATAAATTCATAAAGTAAATAAACAAGAATTATAGAGGTTCCAAGTGGTGTAATCATGTTAGTCCTCTATTCCCCTATGGTGTAGGAGGAAAATTCCACTACAACTTCTTGAGGTGATCTGTTACAAAAAGTCCTAAACAATTGTCCTTGGATAATCCCTAGCTTCACTATCTAAACAGTTGTAGAACATGTAGAATTGCAGCTCTTCAACTACTTGAACATTGGTCCTTGAAGGGTTACGTATGCCTCTTCACCAGCTACCACCACAAACACATTCTACCCGACTGCTTGTAACAACTGTCCTTGGCAGAACCTTCCCGGTTTGCTTCACAGTCTAAACCTTTGATGTAGAATCAAAGTTGGGCTGAGAATCAATAAATTGATTTTTGTTTGTGGTTCTTCAAAGTGTCTGAATCTGGATAAATTCTTTGTAGCTTGAACACTTGAAGAAATTCTTGATATGATCTTGTTATAGCGTAGAGATGATAGCAATTCGAATAACTAGGACTAGTGCAAAATGCTTGTTGATCTTAATAATTCTATTATTTTTCCTTGGTGCAAAGTCCTCTATTTCTAGTGTGAGGTCCAATGTTCATCTTGCATTAATTTGAATTGTATAACCGTCTATCTTTGAACGGCTATATTTTCTGACCGTTCCGATCTGTCAGTATTTCATCCAATAAAATTGCTTCTTTTAAAACGTTCGACTGTACTATTAGTTTGTTGGATGGCTGACATATAAAACTGAGCTTACTGATCAGTTTTATACTGATTTTATCAGTTGTCAGTTTCTTGACTGACTTGGAGCATTAATTGAGATTTTACTCTTCTTCAAATATCAGTACTCCATTTTTCATCTGATTATAATTGACTTAATCAGAGTACACCATAAATAATTATTTTCTAAGAATTCATTGTCCTTATAATTCTTAGGTCTTCATACAAGATCCATAAATTTAGTTCAGGTCACCACAAATTTGCCTGAATTCTAACTTTATAGTCTCGACTTGCAATCTTCATAACTGAGTTTGAACACTCAGTTCTTCAATCTCCTATAACTGAGTCTGTGACCCTCAGTTCTTCAGTCTTCTAGATAAGCCAACCGAGTTTGTGTCCCTCAGCGAACTTATCTTCTTCGCCATATAGGTGTATTCCGAGTCGGTTGTTTAGCTTAATGATTTCCGCTTTTCTAAATGACTTCCAGTTTTCAGTTTCACGACACACTAACTATTACAGTGATTGTCTGATGTAACCTATACAAATATCAGACTCTAGTAAAACCTATACATTCAATTATAGACATCTTTTAGCTTTTCACTATAACAGCTAGCTTTAGCACTTCATCAATGAGGTTAAGATAATATTCTGAGTAAATATGATGAATTATCATCAAAACATAAATTTTATTTCCAACATAATTAAATATACATATTATGTATATGTATGTATCGAATAGATATATATATACACATGTATTTTGCGATTAATTAATCATAGCATTATTTAAATTAAAGAATATTACGGATGCCGAATATTTGGCAAAATGGGCGCATGTTTTAAGTGCATCGGATATATTTGAATTGTGCAATTTAATTAA
Source organism: Gentiana straminea (assembly GCA_036785695.1). Classification (NCBI taxonomy): domain Eukaryota; kingdom Viridiplantae; phylum Streptophyta; class Magnoliopsida; order Gentianales; family Gentianaceae; genus Gentiana; species Gentiana straminea. The sequence goes on along the minus strand of JAVUPR010000387.1, from coordinate 970,869 downwards.
TAAGACTACAATAATATTAATATTGGATATTAATTGATCTGGAAAAATAGATTTATGCTAATAAGATAAATATAGTCAATATAAGATATTGACAATATATTGGAAATATTTAATATAGGATATTAAATTAAATGAGATAAATCAATCAAAGAGATTTTCCGTATTTTATTGGGAAAATGTTTTCTTTAATCCTCTATCTACTAGGAAGCTTCCCCCAATCAGATTGGGATTACTTTGGGGCGCCACATGCACAATATAAAGGTGGGGATTGGCTAGCTCTTTTGTATATCACAATTCCAAGAGCTAATAGTTCTTGTGAAAATAGAGAGCTTCTTCTGGAGAGATTTAGAGAGAGAAAAAAGGCCGGTCTAGCAACGGCGTTTTTCTAGTAGCAATTCAATGGTGGATTCCGGAGGGTTGTTCGTGTGGACTAGTGGTAGAGGCCTGGTCCCAGAGAAGGGTAAAACTATAGTCAGGGGGTGAATGACTATAGTGGAGTTTCATAAACTTTTCTTATATTTAAAAGCTTTTGGGTATTGGATAAGTCCTTCCTTTTAAATGTTAGTTCAATATAGATTATGCAATCACAGATATAGTACGTAATGAAATAAAGTGTTGTAAAGTAAATTGCTGAAAGTAAATAGACACAAAGGTTTATAATGGTTCAGGGTGGTGTAATCCCTCAATCCACTCTTCTCCTGTGATGATTGGAGGAATTCACTATTGTTTTCACAGATACAAAGCACGATTGTCCTTGGCTACACAAACTTCACAATCTCCAAGACTATCACACCTTGTCTCCAAAAAGCTTCAGTGACTCAGTCTCTATCACTGCTCCTTGAGAATAAATCTTTCAGCAGCTATCACAAAGGTTGCAACTCCTTCTCAGATTCCTCTGATTCAATTGCATCAGATGATGTGAATTGAATTCACAGGCTTGTGATCAATCTCAGCGGTTGATGTGGAATTTGAGCTCTGTTTTCTGAGTTGATCTCTAGATGTTTACTTTAAGTACAGATAGAAGGCTTTTCAAATTGACAGAGTTTCAGCTTCTTTCTAATCAAATTTAATCATTCTCTTCTCTCTTCTTCTTGTCTGTCAATGCCTTCTATTTATAGCCTTGATAATCCTTGATTTGAATTTCTGTCCATTGGCTATTTAATGTGGAGAATAATCCTGGATTTAATTCTTTATTCCCCCTTAATTATATTCTCCTTGATTTCAGTGATCGGATTTTTCTTCAAACGTTTATTAGAAAATCCTTTCTTGATTGGTCCTCAATTGATTGTGCATTTAATGCTTGATCTTCATAGTATGAAATCTGAATAAGTGAAGTTTACTGGGCCATTCCCTAAACGGTTAAGTGATCCTTCAGACTTGGCTATTTGGTTCTTCCTTCACTGCTCTATCTTTACTCAGCCGATAGTCAGTTCACTCTGCCGGTTTACAACTTTGTTATTTTCTTCGATCGTTGTACTTCACTGATCCTTGATTCGGGTGAGATCAGTGTACACCATATTTGACAATATCTTCCATCATTTGAAAGTTAACTTAGACTTATCCAAGGTCATCACAGACTTCCTTGGTTATAAGTCAGACCATAATGTCTTCATGCTTCTCTGCTGGTACTTGGCTGGCTTCACTCTACCGGATTTCTGTTTTACTTCGCAATCATACCAACTAGTACCATACTTGTCTGACTCATCTTATACAACATGTCTGACTCTAAGTAAAGTCTTATACAGAGAGTTCTAACTTATTTCAGGCTTGCTATAACAGCTAGTATGGCTCTCATCAAAACATAATAAAATGTTCATAACAATTTCCTCCTTTTTGATGATGCCAAAACCCTTATAAGCCTGAACATAAGTATATAAATTTTTTCATAATAATCAACAGAAAACTCAAAAAATTTATTCACCCATTCAAGGCAATAAGATATTGCATCTTTTTCAAAGCAAATCAAAGGCATAGAATTAATCCAACAAGGTTTATTAAAGGGCTACTTTTTTTTCTTCAAACCCGATGCCCTTGCCTTTGATGCCCTTGCCCTTGTCTGTTGGACTTTCCTTCTTCTTTTCACTGGAAATTTCAGGCTTTGAGCTTCCTTCCCCTTTTTGGCAGAACCAAACCATGCTTGAAGAATTTTGTTGGCTGCCTCGGACTCTAAGAGAGGGCCAAAGCTTTCCTCCAGAATTTTGTTTGTGGCTTCATTGACATTGATTGTGGAGTTAAGTTGTCGTCGAGTAGTCCATAACCTTATCCAGATGGTGAATTTGATGTGTGTGAGCATTCAAAGTATCCACCAGAGGTTTGATATTTCCATCAAATTTGCCAGCTAGAAACTCAAGATTAGTTTGGACATGATAGGGGATGAGATGTTGTAGGTTGCAAACTAATTTGCCCTGTCTCTGCATCACCTCATCTTGAATCTTAATGTGACTGATGAGGGCTTCAATTTTGTGATTTAAGGAGGTTGTATCACTCCTTAAGGCGGTTTCCAGATTTTGCCTGCTATGGTATTGCCTCTCCATGTCCACAATCAGGGGTTGAATATCCCATTGAACATTCTATCTCGATCATCTTTGCTGGTGTTGATGCGTCAGTCTCTTCTTCTTCATTTTTTGTGTTGGGAGAAGTATTACCCTGCTCTCCCTCCTCTTTCTCTTACTCTTTCTGTTTCTTTTATTTTTCTTCTTCAGCAATCTCATGATCAGAGAGAGATTGTTGAGAGTTGCTTGTTGTTGCCTGGCCCTGTGAGGGCTGATTTTCTTCTCCATATGCTCGAGACTTAACTGTTTCTGCTGTTGTTCCACTTTGATCAATGCTAGGTGTTAGGAAATCTATGCGGGAACGCAGCGGAATTCAAAATTTATTTCCTATCGACCCAAGATCGACTTCTTTTAAGCAATAAACAAATAAGTAGTAGATGGTGGTTACCTTGGTTGATCTATAAGATTGACGCTTTGACCGTCTAAGGAGAGTAGTTCTGCATAGAGCCGCCCAAGTGTTCGGCCTCTACCGCTAGTCCACACGAGCACCCCGCCGGAATCCCATCATGGATTGCTATTGGAAAACTCCGGTAGCTAGACCGGCCCTTTTCCCCTCTCTCCAACTCTCCATATGATGCTCTCTTATTTTACACAAGAACTATTATTTCTTGGAATTGTGATGTACAAAAGAGCTTGACACCCACCTCCTATTTATAAGAAAAGTGGCGCCCCAAGAAGTGTGGAGGAGAAGAAAACATTTTTCCAATAAAATAAGGAAAATATAATTGATTGATTTATCTCATTTATTATAATATCATATATTAAATAAATCTAGGATATTGTCAATATCTCATATTGAATATTTCCAAGATATTGTCAATATCTTATATTGACTATATTTATCTTATTACCATAAATCTATTTTTCAAAATCTATTAATATCTAATATTAATATTATGGTAATCTTATTAATTAAATTGCACAATCCAAATATATCCAATGTATTTAAAACTTGCGCCACATGCATACGTGCACATCTTTAATTACATGATCAACTAGTTTGGAAAACTCACGTGTATTGCATATATATATAATATATGTTTATTTAATTAATATAATACTATGATTAATTAATTTACAAAATACATGTGTATCATATACACACATAAATTTCGACACATACACATCAACTATGTATATTTAATTAATCAACATAATTAATATCTTGTATTATATTTATTCATAATAAATAAATACCACCATATTAATTTACCACTATAACCTTTATAGTCTCGAGATAAACTTTCCATATTTGGTTATCATATATAACCACATTTTAATCCGACTAGATGTTCATATGTGTGTGACCCGATAGGCTTCCGAATATGTTGGTCGTAGACACAAAGTGCAAATTACAAAAATGCCCTTCATGCTTAACGATCACGGGATAGTGTCTAGCAACACACCGTGACCCCCAATCATCGGAAGAGTCAAATGCAATGACTACTACCTTTCATGTGAAACATTTACCGTGTAACTTACAATCCTATCGCTGTAATAATATCCATACGGTCGTTAGTCGAGTGTCAAAACATCAACGACCGTATCTTATAATCTGGATATCATGCTCTCTCGAAGTAACTCGTTTACTCCCACTTTGCAAAGATTCACGAGAGTAAGACATTCCTTATAAGAAGGCCATTTCGGATATTCGATCCCAATCATAGGATACGCGATTCCCGGACGACCAATCATGTATACTCCGCATGCTTCAGTATCACACCCAATCACTACCGCATGATCGCCTCGTGGTTAGGGGAAACCTCAATAGTGTCAAAGCATGACAATCCACACCGTGATGCCATGAAGACTCCGGTCTTAAGGATAATTACACAACCGTCACATAGTGTGACACTTAACATGTGTAAGTGGGTCAGTCTAACGTACGCATTCTCTAATACACGTCCACGTACAGTCCAAGTGTCTCTACACTTCGATAGACGAGATCTATCCCCGCCCTTAAAGATACATCTAATACGTGCTAGTCCGTTTGTACTATCAATGCCCCGTTTAATAGTACATCGGCCTAGAGACATTTAAGTATCAAACTTATTAAAGTGACTAGAGATCTCATCAACCATAATCGCCTATCATGGTTTCTCTATCACGCTTTAATACTAAGGACGTTATCATATAACAATTCATAATTGGTTCTTTAAAAGAACAAATATATGACAACAGAAAAGCCATTTAATATATGTATAAACATAAAGAAATAGTAGAAATGATCTGAACCGGTCGGATCCGGTCCAACCCGATTGGGTTTAGGACACTATTCCAACAATCTCCCACTTGGCCTAAAACCAATCACTCGCACATACAAGACCAAGTTGAAACACAAGAATCTCATGCAATACTCGCAACCAGCCCTAGCCGTAAACGGATCGCTATCCGTGGGGACTCAGACTATCTTCATATCACGTTCCATATGATCAAGTCAAAGGAACCGCCTCAACACACACACGAATCTCTGACGAGACCCTGGTCCTTGCTTCAAGCAATAAATCCACTTACTATATCAGCTATACAGAAAAGGTGGAAGAACCGTATATGGTTCAGGAATGAACCTTTTTGATCCATGTGCTGCTCCCGCTGCGCCTCTAAGGCACTACTGTGTTTTGGCTAAGTTGTAGAGTTCACAGTGACCCATAGGCTAGAACATTTCCAGCTCACTGTATCACTTAATCAAAGTGACTGCAAACCCCGACTGTAGCTCCCACTCGCCTTCATAAGACTCAGGATATACGTCTGTATATCTACGTTTATTTAATTCAAAGTTTCAATAAACTAGGAAACCATCCTTAACTTGTTTAAGGATATTCTCGACATTCACCAGATTTACTTTCATACTTGCTCATGACTATTCATGGACTATGAACATCCGGCATCACCTATAAGATGGTCCCTATCACGGTAGCGAAGGAAACCTTCCATAAGCATCATCTTTCACCTTATCTTTAGGACAAACGTCCTAACATAGATAGATCTTGAGAACACCGGCTAGCAGTATCCCCTGTCGCGATCTATGCTAAACACTTTTAGCATCACATCTATATAGGTAAACAATAATCTAACAGCAGTTAAATCTATCACTATAGATTCTCATTTCTAAAATAAGAACTGCTAATCCAAGTGCTTTCGTAAAGACCTGGAACTATCAAACATTAATTGACTGTGACATAGGGTGATAATTCTCAAGAGAGATATCCAATACCTTACTGAAAAATCACAACACACTCCCACTATCCATATTGCACATGGGGCATATCCTTCTTTTGACTAAAGCAAACTCCTTTGATTATCAAACAAATAAATTGTCTAGAGAAACTTGTTTGAGTCCATAAATTGATCTCGTGGGCTCACATATCATTTTATCGTCTATCAACATCGAGCTTTCTGCCCAACGTCTTCAATACTATCATATAGCCATGATACGAAGTTACAACAAGCATAGTCTGAATAGAACTGGGCTCAGCCTTACAGGGACATTCCCTCTAGGTTAGACAGACTAGGTTCACAACTTGGTTGTCATTGATGAACCTAATTCAGATATTATTGCTCCTGGCCATATCTCTCAATCTTGCCGTTTAAACATTCTTTCATAAGTCGTGAGATATTCTTTCTTCAAGATGAACATACCAGCAGCCTTTTCAGGCTTGGGGTTATCCACAAACTTGCAGAACTTTTGTGTGCACGGAGCAATATTCTACACCTCATCGCTATGTGGTGTCTGCTCACGTTCCAATGGTTGAATATATCTTTGTGGTTCTCAAACTCTTTTGAGATCTGATTCACTCTCACTGTTTCTTTTGGAAGAAACACTTCCTTTAGAAGACAACATGTTTGAAGACAAACATTTTGCTCCGCGGACAAGTAAATAATATCCAGCGTACTTGCTAAAATATTCCACAAAGTAGCATATGTCGTACTAGGCTCCAAGCCTTTCTGACTTTGCCTATGACAACTTCAAATTATCGGTTAAGATAGATTCGACATTATCCTCTTCCATATCTAATATGGAATTTATTCAACATTTATTCATTGGAACTCGGTTAAGTATAAGGGCACTATCCCGAAACGGGTAAGGGATACTTCGCATGGCTTGCGTCACACATTTATCATATAAAGTGTTGTTTCCATTTTGGGAACACAATCTAATTGCGTATCCCAAAGATGGTATCCTTCAAGGGAGAATCTTATTCCTTTCAGACGACTTCTAAAACACCCTTCAGGTATTAATTACTTCAATCCAATTGAAGATTAATTCCTAAGTAGCTCATCAATCTCATATTCGTACTAGCTTGAACTTTTCGGGCTTTCCGAATTATGCACTTCACTGAGTACACTTGACTATTTCTAAAAATAGTCGTAGAGACTAATAAACAATTATTTGTGGCATTATTGTCACAAGCCAAAAAACATCGGTATGTTTAGGCTTTAGACAATTTTTCTAGATCTTACAACCCTTTTCATAAAAGAGTATTTTAGTCATCTTTAGATAAGATACGTATCACCCACATGATTAATAACCATATGGTTCAGACATCATCTGAATGACATTTGATTATACGTTTCTTTTCCAGAGAGTCGACATCTAGAACAACTACAAATATCAAGGATAACAGCCATACAAATATTTAGTTGAGATTTCATCACACATATCAACTATGTAGTGACAACAATCTAGTATGTTAGATTCAGTGACCTTCCAACTTTATCGGAATAACATTTATTCTTTACAATTGAATATGTCTACTAAATCCTAACAAATAACTGAAAGTATGTTCTTCATAAGAACCAGAACATAATAACATTTATTTAGTTCCCTTATCAGTTTACTAGATTCAGAATACGGTAAGTGTCTCAACGTTTGTTTCACCTTCCATATCTGTATTCAATCTTTCTAATTTAATCACACTCGTAAGGTATCATATATCTTAGAGTTGAGTTTGAACTTAGATAGATTTATCTCAACTCATTTTCCTAGAATAGAAACTTCAATAAGTTCTCTATTCAAGCACATGCCCTAACCTTCCTTTTAATCCTTCAAGCACTAGTAAATACTTCTTAATGTAGTCTTCATAAGACTTAAGAAAGATCACAAGAGCTATGTCTTTGATTTCCTTTCATAAAGAAAATCTAAGGTTTATTAAATAGTTTATTTAACCTTTTGAATCGTATTCAAAACATTGACTATTTAATTAACCTTTAAGCAATGATAGAATTAAGTCGATACTTAAATCTTACAATTTTGAAAACAACCTTTCCAAAATTAGATGTGGTCATTCTTATCCAACGTTTGAATTAATTGTCATCGTATGACTTAATGATCATCTTGGATCGTATCCAATATATGACTAATTCATTGAAACTTATTTCAAATGATTTAATCATATCAAGAGCTTCTGCCTTCATTGATAATTAAAGTCTCGGAGCACTGCATCAATTATGTAATCTCCTTCTCTCTAACTACTATAACGGAATTGCTTATGTCATTGCTTATTTTAAAAGGATTAAAATTACTTAACCATATTTGAGAACGTTTCTCAAAAGGTAACAGTCATAATTTGGTTTTACTAATCGAGAATAAAACATAAATATAAAAGTTTGCTAAAACAATAACATAAAAATGAAAATAAAAGAGTGTTGTTGTTTATACACGCAAAATCAAAAATGGTCTTTTGGTTTATGATTTTGCTCCCACTATTCAACTACTTCCAATTGACTTTCAAGAATTATTAATTTCTTTAGTGGACAAGATCCCACTAAACTACCGCAACCCCCGCTTTGGCTGGTGGGCTGAAAATAGTCTAATAGGTAGACAACATCCCTTTGTCAATCGTATCATATACGACTCTTGTTGTTTGACTAGTCAACTCTTTGAAAAATTTTCATCTTATGAAATAGTCAAACCCTTGCCTCTAAAATCCAAACGACCCCGCTTTGGCTGATGGCCGAGAGAATTCTTAGTCAAGTCATAACCCCAATATTCGTGAGATCTCATACGGTCATATCTCGATAATAACGATATACCCGAGGTAGGTCAACCCCCTGCTTTGGCTGATGAGTTGGATCCGAACAAGGGCTCTTCACCGTCATTATAATATTGGGAGGCGATTTCAACTTGATTCTTTTGAGGTGGAAGTATTTATGTAAATTAATTCACTTAATTAATTTTAATTATGGTCTCATCAAATATATCTATCTCTATAGACATACATCCTACACATTCATCTAGATCGTGTCTAGTTATGCATCTATCATTTTATATAAAATAAATACAATCACAAAATAAATAAATGCGTAAAGTAACCGGTATGATCATGGACTTTTCCTAGGTGCGGTTTCGAATACAAACTGACGAAACCGCGGGTCACAATCTTAAGGTAGCTGCAACCGCCAATAGGATCTTTAATGCTCCATTCTCCAACGGGATCTTTATTTTCGTCTTTCTTTGGTCTTCATCTTCTGCTCCATTCTTGTTACATTTAATTATATCTAATAAAATAAATACACCCGCCGCACACGGGGGGAGCTAACGGGAATGGGATAAATGCAGAAAATAAACTAGGTCACGTTCTTCATAACGGCCTAGGACAATTTTTAAACCAACGAAAAAAATTAAATCATTCAAATTTATCCTATCGGTCGAATGATCAATCGGGGTCCATATAATCATATTATATCTACTATATCTAATCCATACAATAAAATCTTATGAAAAAGATAAAATTAAAATTTAACTACTTGCGTCTTAATTAATCAATTAACATTTAATCTATTAAATAATATTATCCAATCAATTAACTAATTAACATTTAATTAATTAAATGATTTTAATCGAAATAAAATTAACGATTAATTTTAAACGATTTTAATTTTAAATTTAATTAATTAGAACTATTCTAAAAATAAATCAAAATTAAAATTAAGTCTCTTTTGTTTCTTTCCTTTTGATTCCTAACCAAAAGGGATGCATTTGGTTTCCTAAACCAAAAGGCATCTTCCTAAACCAAATTTGGTTTAGGCCTGGCCACTTTCCAAAATCAAAATTTTGGAAGTGGCCTAGGCCTAGGCCTATTACAAATCAAATATTTGAAAAGGGCGTAGGCCTATTCCAAATCAAATATTTGAAAAGGCCAAATTATTTTGGTTTAGGCCAGGACACTTTCCAAAATCAAAATTTTGGAAGTGGCCTAGGCCTAGGCCTTTTACCAAATCAAATATTTGGAAGGGCCTAGGCCTATTCCAAACAAAGTTTGGAAAGACCATTATTATTTTAATGCCATGTGGCATCCCAATGGTCCAAATTATTTGAACCATTGGTTAGCCACATGATATAACTAAACAAAGGAGGAATTACCAATCACAACTATGAACCATATTAAATCACAAAATACACAAAACAAAAATTTGGAGATCCGCCAGCATTGACCGGTCAACTGACTGCCGGCAGCAGGTTGCCCTGCTGCCGCCGCCAGTCGGCCGAGCACCACCCGATCTTTTTTTTTTCTTTTCATGTATCACTTTTGCGAATAAAAAATTTTTCATCTTTTAATTACGTGATTTAAACGATAAAATTACTACACAAAATAACATGCTTATTGCTTAAGCTCGAAGCTCGCTCCGATACCACTGTTAGGAAATCAACACGAGAACGCAGCGGAATTCAAAATTTATTTCCTATCGACCCAAGATCGACTTCGTTTAAGCAATAAACAAATAAGTAGTAGACGGTGGTTACCTTGGTTGATCTATAAGATCGACGCTTTGACCGTCTAAGGAGAGTAGATCTGCATAGAGCCGCCCAAGTGTTCGGCCTCTACCGCTAGTCCACACGAGCACCCCGCCGGAATCCCATCACGGATTGCTATTGGAAAACTCCGGTTGCTAGACCGGCCCTTTTCCCCTCTCTCCAACTCTCCATAGGATGCTCTCTTATTTTACACAAGAAATATTAGTTCTTGGAATTGTGATGTACAAAAGAGCTTGACACCCACCTCCTATTTATAAGAAAAGTGGCGCCCCAAGAAGTGTGGAGGAGAAGAAAACATTTTTTCCAATATAAAATAAAAAAAATATAATTGATTGATTTATCTCATTTATTATAATATCATATATTAAATAAATCTAGGATATGGTCAATATCTCATATTGAATATTTCCAAGATATTGTCAATATCTTATATTGACTATATTTATCTTATTACCATAAATCTATTTTTCAAAATCTATTAATATCCAATATTAGTATTATGGTAATCTTATTAAAAAAATTGCACAATCCAAATATATCTAATGTATTTAAAACTTGCGCCACATGCATACGTGCACATCTTTAATTACATGATCAACAAGTTTGGCAAACTCACGTGTATTGCATATATATAATATATGTTTATTTAATTAATATAATACTATGATTAATTAATTTACAAAATACATGTGTATCATATACACACATAAATTTCAACACATACACATCAACTATGTATATTTAGTTAATCAACATAATTAATATTTTGTATTATATTTATTCATAATAAATAAATACCACCATATTAATTTACCACTATAACCTTTATAGTCTCGAGATAAACTTTCCTTATTTGGTTATCATCTATAACCACATTTTAATCCGACTAGATGTTCATATGTGTGTGACCCGATAGGCTTCCGAATATGTTGGTCGTTGACACAAAGTGCAAATTACAAAAATGCGCTTCATGCCTAACGATCACGGGATAGCGTCTAGCAACACACCGTGACCCCCAATCATCGAAGAGTCAAATGCAATGACTACTACCTTTCATGTGAAACAGTTACCGTGTAACATACAATCCTATTGCTGTAATAATATCCATACGGTCGTTAGTCGAGTGTCAAAACATCAACGACCGTATCTTATAATCTGGATATCATGCTCTCTCGAAGTAACTCGTTTACTCCCACTTTGCAAAGATTCACGAGAGTAAGACATTCATTATAAGAAGGCCATTTCAGATATTCGATAACAATCATAGGATACGCGATTCCCAGACAACCAATCATGTATACTCCGCATGCTTCGGTATCACACCCAATCACTACCGTATGATCGCCCCATGGTTAAGGGAAACCTCAATAGTGTCAAAGCATGATAATCCACACCGTGATGCCATGAAGACTCCGGTCTTAAGGATAATTACACAACCGTCACGTAGTACACTTAACATGTGTAAGTGGGTCAGTCTAACGTACGCATTCTCTAATACACGTCCACGTACAGTCCAAGTGTCTCTACACTTCGATAGACGAGATCTATCCCTGCCCTTAAAGATAGAAGACATCTAATACGTGCTATTCTGTTTGTACTATCAATGCCCTTTTTAATAGTACATCAGCCTAGAGACATTTAAGTATCAAACTTATTAAAGTGACTAGAGATCTCATCAACCATAATCGCCTATCATGGTTTCTCTATCACAGTTTAATACTAAGGACGTTATCATATAACAATTCATAATTGGTTCTTTAAAAGAACAAATATATGACAACAGAAAAGCCATTTAATATATATATAAACATAAAGAAATAGTAGAAATGATCCGACCCGGTCGGATCCGGTCCAACCCGATTGGGTTTAGGACACTATTCCAACACTAGGGGTGTTGACAAGTTCAGCAGAGTGAGTTTGATCAGCTAGCTAACTCGACTGTTTTTCAAGTTTGTTAAGCCTTTTAAGAATCACCTCTTGAATTGTCAGATCATCTTAAGAAAGACCCATCTTTTCTTGATCATCTTTAAGATGTTCTCTTTCCTGTTGTGCTTCTGCACCTTTGTCCTCCTCACTTTCTATATCATCTTCCTCTTCTTCATCAAATGATGTAAGACGGTATCATTCATCACCTTCTTCCAGATAGGTGACTTCTTTGTGTTTCTCTTCCTCTGTTACTATATCATCACTAATTACCATGGGGTTATCCTGGTTGCTAGCACTGATCACAGGGGTGCCATCTTGTTCCTTTTGAGATCTGGTTCTTCTTCCCACTCTTGATCTGCTGCTTTCAGGCTCTTTCCTTTTACTTCCGGCTGTGGGTTTGGGTTGCTGGGATGCCTTTACATAGGTAAACACCGCCTTGGCCTTGTGTAGAGGATGCAGACAGATGGGTTCACCTTTAGTTTATCAAACAGATGTTGAAAGGGAATCATATAAGATTTCCTCTCCCAGAAATCGCCTTTCTTCTGCGGGTTCATGCTTGGTGCTATGATTGTCAGATCAATTTCCTTCTAGATTTGACCTTTCAACCTATGGAAAAAAACCGTGACCAGTCAAAGGGGATACCTTGATAAGTAATCCCATTAATTTGACCCTTAGCTCAGCATGTTCTCCATCGACACTTTTCTTCCTTCAATGTTTCTGGTGATTACTGGTGCAAACTCATTAAAAGGACATTTTAGTGCTGATATAGGGAGGTTGTATTTCTTGATGTTCTTCCTGGGATTCTTGGCTATTTCAGTCTAAAATGTATTGATGTCGATCTGTAAGTTTTTCACATCGACCGGACCAGTTCTTGAAAGATCTAGAAACCTGTTGAGGAGACCAGGTGTGATAACCACTTCCTTTCAAAACATTTTACTCTTAATACAATCTGGATCACTTTTCTTCATGCTAAGCACAAACTTCGCATTTTTCCAGAATGCAATTAAGGTTTCGTAGCATATGCCTTGGATTGGGGTGTTTTGTAAGGTCAATAACTCAGATTGGTGCATCCATCAACCAATCTTTGTGCTTGTGCATCGTTTTGACTAAACGGTATATAATGTTCAGGTCTGAAAATTGACCCTGGGACAATCGATTTTTCATAGTATTTTTATGTGGCAGAGATTGAAGAGGATGAAGCCATTGTCGAATAAGATTGAGATTTTCAAAAAGCTTCGATTTTTCACAGAGAAAAAATAAGGTTTATGATTTCAATGGAGCTTAAAATTTCTGAAAAACTTCTAAGTATGGTTTATATAGGCTGAGTTGAGTAGTCTGAACGTGGTTGAATATGGAAGGATTTTGTGACGTAATGGCGTGATTTTATGTATATAAATCATGGTATTTGAGTGTAGTGGGGGAGTGGATTGAGGTAAGTAATGATAAATCCCGGGAATCGAGGCGTTTTAATTCAAAAATAATGTAGTTACCTTCACGATTATAATTTGATCTCCACGTGTGTAATCTTCCACTGTATAATCCTCCATACTTCCGTTGATTTTCCACGTGTATAGAACTGATTTAGTTCACACTTTAGTTTGATGTTGACTCCAATATATATTTCGGTGGAGTGACTTGGCTAAACACTAGGCCGATGTAGTGACTTCTTCACTGAGCTGCTGTATACAACTGTTCCTAACAATCAGTGCAGTTAACTTCGCTGAGTACCAGTGCCTTACCTTCCAAATGAGCTCACCCGTAATGGCAAAGGTTCAGTCAGCTGGTGAAGTTACTTAGCTGATTACTCCAGTTAGCTGCTCCTTAGAACTTAGTCAATTTCTATCATTCCCAACTCAGTTCTCAACTTGCTGAATCTTTCATGACTGAGTGGTTTTGTGAAGATGGTAGCCAATTGACCTTCGGTAGGTATGTATCTAAGAATAACATCTCTTTTTTCAACATGATCTCTGATAAAATGATGTCTCGCATCAATGTGTTTTGTTCTTGAGCGTAGTACTGGATTTTCTGTGATAGATATTGCACTTGTGTTGTCACACAATATTGGAATTGTCTTTTCCTCCACTCCAAAGTCTCTTAACTATTGTCTGATCCATAGCACTTGTGCATAACAACTGCCTGCTGCGATATATTCTGCTTCAGCTATTGACGTGAATATAGAATTTTGCTTTTTGCTGAACCATGATACTAGTCTGCTGCTAGCATTTGACATGTTTCAGATGTGCTTTCTCTATCTATCTTACATCCAGCATAGTCAGAGTCTGAGTATGATATCAATTTAAATCCTTTATCCTTTGAATACCAAATTCCAACATTGATGGTGTTCTTCATGTATTTGATTATTCTTTTGGCTGCTAGTAGGTGGGATTCCTTTGGTTGAGCTTGAAATCTTGCACATACTCCTACTGTAAATGCTATATCAGGTCTGCATGCGATTAGATAGAGTAAAGATCCAATGATTCCTCTATAAAGCTTCTGATCAACATCTTTTCCACTTTCATCTTTTCCAAGAATTACTCTTGCACACATTGGTCTATCTGATGTGCCACTTGTGCCCATACCATACTTGTGAATCAGGTCTTTTGTGTACTTGACTTGATTAATAAAAATTCCATCTTTCATTTTCTTTACTTGCAAACCAAGAAAGTAATTTAATTCTCCCATCATGCTTATCTGAAATTTGCTTGTCATAAGTTTGCATATTTCTCACATAGCTTCTCATCTTCTGATACAAAGATAATGTCATCAACATATATTTGAACTAACAAGGTGCTTTTTCCTTCCACTAGCTTGAAGAGAGTCTTATCAATAGTTCTTTTGTTGATAAAAAAAAAATTGTGATAGTGTTTCATACAATGCTCTGGGTGCCTGTTTGAGTCCATAAAGTGTGTTTTTCAGCTTGTACACTTTATCTTCTTTCCCTTTGAGTTGAAAACTAGGAGGTTTTTCCACATATATCTCTTCTTCCAAAAGTTCATTCTAAAATGCACTCTTGACATCCATTTGGTAAACTTTGAAGTCTTTGTGGGCTGTAAAAGCTAGAAAGAGTCTAATAGCATTCAATCTTGCTATTGGTGCAAAGGTTTCATCATAATCTATTTCTTCTGCTTGAGAGTAGCCTTTTGCAACTAGCCTTGGTTTGTTTTTGACAATTGTTCCTCGTTCATCCATCTTGTTTTTGAATACCCATTTTGTTCCACTGATGTTAGCCATGTCTGGGCTGTCAACAAGTTCCCAGACCTTATTTCTCTCAAATTCATTTAGCTCTTCTTGCTTGGTTGTAATCCAATCAACATCTATCATCTATGGTTTTGGGTTTCTATCACAAGGTTTTGGGTTCCACCTATGATAGAAAACATGTTACCATATTCTCTAGTTGTCTTCCGGTTCTGACTCCTTTGTGAATGTCTCCAATGACTTGTTCTTCAGGATTGTCTCTTAGCCAGTTGAGGTCAGGTTGAAGTTGTTCTTGACTTGGTGCCTCCACAACTTCAGTTTGTGCATCAACTTCATGCTCTTGTGTTGGTGCCTCATGTATTGTGTTGCCTGGTGCCTCATCTTGATTGCCAAAGGTGTGATTCAGAAAAGTGGCTGGCACTGTTGTATTCATATAGACTTGTCTATGTGCAGTTTCTTCTTTATGTTCTTGTAGGCTTTCACCATTTTTGTTTGGTTCATTATAGACTACATGAACTCATTCTTCAATCACCAAAGTTCTTTTGTTGATTACTCTGAAGGCTTTTCTAGTGTCTGAGTATCCGATAAAGATTGCTTCATCAATTTTTTCATCAAAAGTATGTAGCTGATTCGTGTACAAAACAAAACATTTAGATCCAAACATATGTATATGTGAGATGTTGGATTTTCTTCCATTCCATATTTCATATGGAGTTTTTCTATGATGTTTGTTGATGATTGATCTATTTTGAGGATAACATGCTATATTTGCTGCTTCAGCCCAAAATTTCTTGGGTAAGCATGCTTCTGCAATCATTGTTCTGGTTGCTTCTTTGAGTGTCATGTTTCTTCTTTCTGCTACACCATTCTATTGTGAAGTCCCTACTGCTGATAGTTGATGCAGTACTCCATGTTCTTCACAGTAGGTTCTGGTAATTTCATTTAGAAACTCTGTGCCTCTATCTGATTTGATCTTGATGATCTTAAGTTCTTTTTCATTTTGAATTCTTCTTAGCAAATCTGGAAGCTTTTTGAGTGTCTCTCTTTTCTTGTTCATGAATATGGTCCAAGTGAATTTGGAAAAGTCATCCATCACTACTAGAGTGTGCTCATTTCCATTTACACTTACTAGTGTGACTGGTCCAAAAAGATCCATATGCAACAGATGTAAATTCTTGCTGTTGATTGATAGGGCTTTGACATGAAAGAGCTTTTGATTTGCTTCGCTTTTTGACATGCATCATAGAGACTTTCCTTCTTAAGTGTGATCTCTAGTAAGACTTCAACTAGCTTGTTCTTTGACAGTGTGTTGATGGTTTTGAAGTTGAGATGGTTCAATTTTCTATGCCAAATCCAGCTGGTTGATTTTTTATTTTGGACAAGCAAACATGTTTCTGCTTTTGTTGTCTTCCAATCTACCACATACATGTTGTCTTCACTTCTTCCTGCAAGTACAACTATGTTGGTTTGGCTGTGGATCACCATGCATCCTTCCTTGTTGAATAGCATATTGTAGCCTTTGTCACATAATTGCCTGATACTTAGCAGATTGAAATTCAGTCCTTTAACATAAGCTAAATTTTGAATCTTCAAACTGTTTTTGAGCATTATGCCTTCCCCCTTAATTTTTCTTGGGTTTCATTGCCTCCAAATGTTACTTTGGGTCTCTCAAAGGCTTCGAAATCAGTCAACCATCTCTTGTTCCCTGTCATGTGTCTGGAACATCCACTATCTATGTACCAGACATACTACAAAACAAGTAAAGTGTGTTTAGGTACCCAACACTATTTGTGTCCATGCCTGTTAGAAGTCATGCCTCCTACTCCAAGTGTATATCCAAAGGATCTTCTTTTTGGATAATTGAAGTCATCAACTTCATATGTATAAGGCATGGCAGAATAGCTTCTAATATTTCTACTAAAGGTATTCGATACTTTTCTCTACTTTTTGGTGCATTTGCATCCTTTTTCACTCTCCAATATGCAGGAGGAAACTTATTTCCATACTGCTTCTTGTGTGGAGGAATATACCTTGGTTGGCTTTTCCTAAACACATGATGCATAGCATGAAATGGTTTATTCTTGTATTTTGGGGGTGCAACATCCATTCATCTTCTGAAGGGTAAAGTCTTCCCTTATCTTTCAATAAGGCTCTAACTTTAATATGCCAGTATGATGATTTACACGGCTGTTTCGGTACACTAGCTTTTTGATTTCACTGGTACAGGGTGAGTGGTTGAAACTATGGTCTGTCCATTTTTGAATTTAGTTCCAGTCTTGGTCCTTGATTCAGAATTGTGTTGGCCATTGTTTTTATCCTCATCCTGACTGTTGTAGCCAAGACCAGATCTGTATCCAAAACTTTTTGACAGTTAAGTGATCCTTCTGACTTGGCTATTTGGTTCTTTCTTCACTGCTCTGTCATTACTCAGCCGATAGTCACTTCACTCTGTCGGTTTGCTGCTTTGCTATTTTCTTTGATCATTCAGTTACTTCTTGTGCTTCACGAATCCTTGATTCGGGTGAGATCAGTGCACACCATATTTGACAATATATTCCATCAATTGAATGTTAACTTAGACTTATCCAAGGTCATCACAGACATCCTTGGTTATAAGTCAGACCATAATGTCTTCATGCTTCTCTACTGGTACATGACTGGCTTCACTCTGCCTGATTTCTGTTTTACTCTGTCATCCTACCAACTAGTACAATACTTGTCTGTCTCAACTTACACAACATGTCAGACTCTAAGAAAAGTCTTATAAAGAGAGTTCTAACTTATTTTAGGCTTGCTATAACAGCTAGTATGGCCATCATCAATAAAATGTTCCTAACAAGGTCGAACGCTTAGGTGGCTCCGTTCATCGCTACTCTCCTTAGACGGTCAAAGCATCGATATTTTAGCTCAATCAAGGTAACCACCGTCTACTTCTTTTATGCTCGTTCCTTAAACAAATTCGATCTTAGGAAAAATGAAATCAAAATTTTGAATTCCGCTGCATTCCCGCGTTGATTTCCTAACAGGGGTATCAATGCGAGCTTCGAGCTTAAGCAATAAGCATGTTAATATGTGTAGTAATTAATTGATAGATGCAAGATCTAGATTCACGATTGCGGAAAAAGAAAAAAAATATTCGTGTAGGGAGCTCGGCCGACTGGCGGCGGCTCCCCACCATGCGGCGGCCGGCTGAGGCGGCGGCCGTAGGGTGCTGCCGTCGGTTGGTTGTCTCGTGGCGGTCCTGATTTTGTTTTTCGTTTTGAGATATTTATTGTGCATTGATATCTCCTTTGTTTGGTTGTGTAATGTGGCTAACCAATGGTTCAAATAGTTTGGGCAATTGGGATGTCACATGGCATGAAAATAATAATGGCATTTTCAAACTTTGTTTGGAATAGGCCCCCATTTCCAAATATTTGATTTGGGGAAAGGCCTAGGCCTAGGCGACTTTCAAAATTTTGATTTTGGAAAGTGGCCAGACAAATCAACCAAAATATTGGCCTTTCCAAATTTTGTTTGGAATAGGCCTAGGCCCTTTCCAAATATTTGATTTGGGAAAAGGCTTAGGCTAAGCCCACTTTCGAAATTTTTATTTTGGAAGTGGCCAAGCAGTCAACCAAATCTTGTGTGGAAAGGTGTCTTTTGATTTAGGAAACCAAAGTCATCCCTTTTGGTTAAGAACTAAAAGAAATGAAACAAAAGAGACCTTTTAATTTTGATTTTAATTTTGAATTGTTCCTAATTAATAAAATTAAAATTAAATCGATTTAAAATTATATGTTAATTTTATTTTTGATTTTAATCATTTAATTAATTAAAATGTAATTGATTATTTGATGTGATAAAATAAGACGCATAAGTAGTTAAATTTTAATTTGATCTTTTTCATAAGATATAATTGTATGGATTAGATATAGTAGATATAATATGATTATATGGACCCCGATTGATCATGGACTAGACCGATAGGATAGATGTGAATGATTTAATTTTCCTGTTGGTATAAAAATTGTCCTAGGCCGTTATGAAGAAAATGACCCAGTTTATTTTCTGCATTATCCCATTCATATTAGCTACCCCTATGTGTGGCGGATGTATTTATGTTATTAGATAAGATTTATGTAAGAAGAATGGAGAGGAAGATGAAAACTAAAGAAAAAAGAAAATAAAAATCCCATTGGAGAATGGAGCATTGAAGATCCTATTGGCGGTTGCAGCTACCTTTAGATTGTGACCTGCGGTTTCGTCAGTTTGTATTCAAAACCGCACATAGGAAAAGTCCATGATCATGCCGGTTACTTTACGCATTTATTTATTTTGTGCTTGTATTTATTTTATATTATACGATAGATGTATAACTAGGCACGATCTAGATGAATGTGTATGATGTTTTCTATGGAGATAGATATGCATATTGAGACCATGATTAAATTAATTAAGAGAATTAATTCAGAATAAATGAAGTGAATTAATTTAAAATTACTCCCGCAACAAAAATCGAGTTATAATATGTCTCTCAATATTATAGTGATGGTGAAGAGCCCTTGTTCGGATCCAACTGATCGGCCATCGTCGGGAGTTGACCTACCTCGGGTATATTGTCATTATCGAGATATGATCGTTATGAGATCTCATGAATACTTGGGTTACGACTCGACTAAGAATCTTGTGGTGATTGGCCCACGTCAGGACCGTATGATTTTAGAGACATAATGTTGACTATCACATGGACGATGTGAATTGTCAAAAAGTTGACTAGTCAAACCACTGGAGGCCGCGTTGGACGTGATTGGTAAGAAGTACCTACCCGTCGAAATTGAACCGGTCGATCGGCCCACTTCGGGAATCGAGTCAACTAGATAGGATTCCAGCCACAAAAGACTTTTGGAAAATTCTTGAAATTCAATTGGGAGTAGTTGAATAGTGGGAGAAAAATCATAATGCCAAAGATCAGCTTTGATTTTGCATTTATAAACAATGACACTCTTTTATCTTTATTCTATGTTGTGGTTTTAGCAAAATTTATTTCTATGTTTTTATTCTCGATGATTAAAAACCAAATTAATGACCGTAACCTTTTGAGAAATGTTCTCAAGTATGATTAAGTAATTTTAATCCTTTTAATATAAGCAATGACACGAGCAAGTACGTTATAGTAGTTAAGGATAAGGAGACTACATAATTGATGTAGTGCTCTAAGGCTTTAATTATTAGTCAAAATGGAAGCTCACATATGATTAAATAACTAGAAATTGGTTTCAATGAATTAATCATATTGGATACTATCCAACATGATCATTCTGTCATTCAAACGTTGAATAAGAACGACCACATCGAGTTTTGAAAAGGTCGTTTTCAAAATTGAAAGATTTAAGTATTGACTTAATTCTTTAATCATTGCTTAAAGGTTAATTAAATAGTTAATGTTTTGAATACGATTCAAAATGTTAGATAAACTATTTAATAAGCTTTAGATTTCTTTATGAAAGGAAATTAAAGACATAGCTCTTGTGATCTTTTTTAAGTCTTATGAAGACTACACTAAGAAATATTTACAAGTGCTTAGGGCGTGTGCTTAAATAGAGAAATTATCGAAGTCTTTATTCTAGGCAAGTATGTTGGGATAAATCTATCTAAGATCAAGTCAACTCTCGGATATATGATATCCTACGAATGTGATTAAATTAGAAAGATTAAAATACAGATTTGGAAGGTGAAGCAAACGTTGTAACACTTACCATATTCTGAATCTAGTAAACTGATAAGGGAACTAAATAAATGTTATTATGTTCCGGTTCTTATGAAGAACATGTCTTCAGCTATACGTTATGATTTAATGGACAAATTCAATTGTAAGCAATAAATGTTATTACGATAAGGTTGAATAGTCACTAAATCTAACTTGCTAGATTATTTTCACCATATAGTTGATGTGAGTGATGGAATCTCAACTAAAAATTTATATGGCTGTTATCCTTAATTTATGGTTGTTCTAGACACATTCTCTATGGAAGGTAAGCGTGTAATCAAATGTCATTATGATGATGCTGAACCATATGATTGTGAATCCAGTGGGTTATACGTATCTTTCCAAAGAGGACTAAAATACCCTTTTATGAAAATGGTTATAAAATCTAGAAAATTGACTAGTGCCTCAACATATTGATGTTTGTTGGATTATGACAATTTATACCATAAATAATTGTTTATCTCTCTCTTAGACTATTTTAGAAATAGTTGAATGTACTTATTGAAGTACGACAGTTCGGAAAGCCTGAAATGTTCGAGCTAGTACGAATATGAGATTGGTGAGCTACTTAGGAAATAATCTCCAATTGGATTGAAGCAATTAATACCTGGAGGGTGTTTCCGAAGTCGTCTGAAATAGAATCAGATTCTCCCTTGAAGGATACCATCTTTGGGATACCCAATTAGATTGTGTTCCTAAAATGGAAACAACTCTTTATATGACAAAGGTGTGACACAAGCCATGTGAAGTATCCCTTACCAATTTTGAGATAGTGCCCTTATACTTAACCGTGTTCCAAAGAATAAAGGTTGAATAAATTCTATATTAGAATGGAAGGGGATATTGTCGAATCTATCTTAACTTATGATTTGAAGTTGTCATAGGCAAATTCAGAAAGGCTTGGAGCCTAGTACGACATATGCATCTTTGTGGAATATCTTAGCAAGTATGCTAGATACTATCTACTTGTCCACGGAGCAAAAGGTGTTGTCTCCAAACATGCTGTTTTCTAGAGGAAGTGTTTTTTCCAAAAGAGATAGTGGGAGTAAATAAGATCTCAAAAGAGTTTGAGAACCACAAAGATATAATCAACCATTGGAACATGAGTAGACACCACATAGTGATGAAGTATAGAACACTGCTTAGTGCACACAAATGTTCTATAAGTCCGTGGATAACCTCAAGCCTGAAAAGGCTGCTGGTATGTTCATCTTGAAGAATGAATATCTCACGACTTATGAAGGAATGTTTGGAAGGTAGGATTGAGAGATATGGCCAGGAGCTATAATATATGAATTAGATTCCATCAGTGACAACCCGGTTGTGAACCTAGTCTGTCTTACCTAGAGGGAATATCCCTGAAAGGCTGACATGGATAGTAATATGATTACCAAAAGGCTATAGTGATGGCTGAAGGGTATGGGGTGTAAACCTTGTAATTATATTTATGCTGCCAACAGAGCCCAGTCCTATTCAGACTATGTTGTTATAACTTCGTATCATGGCTATATGATAGTGTTGAAGACGTTGGGCAAATAGCTCGATGTTCATACATGATAATATGATATGTTAGCCCACGAGATCCATTTATGGACTCAAACAAGTTTCTCTAGACGATTTCTTTGTATGATAATCAAAGGAGTTTGATTTAGTCAAAAGAAGGGATATGCCCAATGTGCAAGATGGATAATTGGACTGTGTTATGTTTTTGAGGTAGGTATTAGACATCTCTCTCAGGAATTATCACTCCATGTCACAGTCAATTAATGTTTGGAAGTTCAAGGTCTTTATGAAAGCACTTGGATTAGCAGTTCTTATTTTCAGAAATAAGAATCTATAGTCATAGATTTAACTACTGTTAGATTATAGTTATAGATGTGATGCTAATAGAGTTTAGCATAGATCGCAATAAGAGATACTACTAGCCGGTGTTCTCAAGATCTATCTATGTTAGGACGTTAGTCCTAAAGATAAGGTGAAAGATGATGCTTATGGAAGGTTTCCTTTGCTACTGCAATAGTAACCATCATAAAAGTAATTCTAGATGTTCATAGTCCATGAAGAGTCATGAGCAAGTATGAAAGTTAATCGGGTGAATGTTGAGAATATCCTTGAACAAGTTAAGGATAGTTTCCTAGTTTATCGAAACTTGGAAATCGGATAAATGAAGATATACAGATATGCACCCTGAATATTATGAAGATAGTGGGAGCTATAGTTTGGGATTGCAGTCACTTTGATTAAGTGATACAGTGAGCTGGAAATGCTCTTGGCTATGGGTCACTGTAAATTCTAAAACTTAGCCAAAGCATAGTAGTGCCCTTGAAGGCGCAGTGGGAGCAATACATGAGTCTAAAAGGTTCATTCCTGAACCTTGTACGGTTCTTCCACCTTTTCTATATAGCTGATATAGTAAGTGGATTCATTGCTTGAAGCAAGGATCAGGGTCTCGCCAGAGATTAATGTGTGTGATGAGGCGGTTCCTTTTGACTTGGTCATTTGGAGCACGGTATGAAGATAGTCTGAGTCCCCACGGATAGCGATCCGTTCATGGCTAGGGCTGGTTGCGAGTATTTCATGACATTCTTGTGTTTCAAGTTAGCCTTGTATGCGCGAGTGATTGGTTTTAGGTCAAGTGGGAGATTGTTGAAATAGTGTTCCAAAACCCAATCGGGTTGGACCGGATCCGACCGGGTCGGATCATTTCTACAATTTCTTTATGTTTATACATATATTAAATGGCTTTTCTGTTGTCATATATTTGTTCTTTTAAAGAACTAATTATGAATTGTTATATGATAACGTCCTTAGTATTAAACTGTGATAGAGAAACCATGATATGCGATTATGGTTGATGAGATCTCTAATCACTTTAATAAGTTTCATATTTTAAAGTCTTTAGGCTTATGTACTATTAAATAGGGCATTGATAGTACAAACAGACTAGCACGTATTAGATGTCTTCTGTCTTTAAGGGTAGTGATAGATCTCGTCTATCGAAATGTAGAGACACTTGGACTGTACGTGGACGTGTATTAAAGAATGTGTATGTTAGACTGACCCACTTACACTGTTAAGTGTCACACTATGTGGCGGTTGTGTAATTACCCTTAGGACCGGAGTCTACATGGCATCACGGTGTGGATTGTCATGCTTAGACACTATTGAGGTTTCCCCTAGCCATGGGGGGATCATGCGAGGGTGATTGGGTGTGATACTGAAGCATGGGGAGTATACATGTTTGGTCGTCTAGTAATCGCGTACCCTATCATTAGGGGTGAATATCCGAAATGGCCTTCTTATAAGGAATGTCTTACTCTCATGAATCTTTCCAAAGTGGAAGTAAATGAGTTACTTCGAGAGAGCTTGATATCAGATTATAAGATACGGTCGTTGATGTTTGACTCTCGACGAACGACCGTATGGATATTATTATAGCGATATGATTCTATTTACACGGTAGTCGTAAATGAGGTTGGGCTACTCGTGAGCTACTCATACTCGACTCACAAGAGAGATCAACTCGATTTGGTTTTTTTCGAGTTCGAGCTCGAGTTGAGCTACTCAAATAATTAACCGAGCTGAGCTCGAGTTTTAAAATATATTAATCGAGTAGCTCACGAGCTTAATCGAGCTTGATTAAATTATTTTATTAATTAAATTGATTAACTTTATTATAAAATATTATTTTTCATAATAAAAAAAATTATTCGAGTCGAGTATTAGACAAGTCGAGCTCGATCTTGCCATATTTCAATTAAATATTAAATGAATTCTAGGAAAATAATCGAGCTTAAGAGCCGAGTCGGGCTATATCGAGTACTTAACGAGTGAAGTTCGATCTTGCCTTTTCAAGGCTCGATCGAGCTCGAGCCGAGTTTCAAGGCCAAACTTTTTTAGTCGAGTCGAGCTCGAGCTCTAAAGAGTATCGACTCGACTCGGCTCGATTACACCCTTAATTGGGGGTCATGGTGTGTTGCTAGATGCTATCCCATGATCATTAGGTATGAAGGGCATTTTCGTAATTTGTACTTTGTGTCTACGGCCAACATATTCGGAAGCCTATCGGGTCACACACATAAGAACATCTAGCCGGATTAAAATGTGGTTATAGTTGATAACCAAATAAAGAAAGAATTTATCTCATGCTATAAAGGTTATTGTGGTAAATTAATATTGTGGTGTTTATTTATTATGAATAAATATAATACAAGATATTAATTATGTTGATTAATTAAATATACATATGATGTATATGTATGGGTCGAATGTATATGTATATTGATACACATCTGTTTTGCAATTAATTAATCATAAAATTATATTAATTAAAGGATATTCCTATGCCAAATATTTGGCAAAGGGCGCATGTTTTAAGTGTATATGATATATTTGAATTGTGCAATTTAATTAATAAGATTACCATAATATTAATATTGGATATTAATTGATTTTGGAAAAATAGATTTATGGTAATAAGATAAATATATTCAATATAAGATATTGACAATATAGAAGAAATATTTAATATAGGATATTAAATTAAATGAGATAAATCAATCAATGAGATTTTTCTTATTTTATTAGGAAAATGTTTTCTTTCTCGCCAATCTACTAGGAAGCTTCGCCCAATCAGATTGGGATTACTTTGGGGTGCCACATACCCTATATAAAGGTGGGATTGGCTAGCTCTTTTGTACATCACAATTCCATGAGCTAATAGTTCTTGTGAAAATAGAGAGCTTCTTCTGGAGAGATTTAGAGAGAGAGAAAAGACCGGTCTAGCAACCGGGTTTTTCTAGTAGTAATACAATGGTGGATTCCGGCATGTTGTTCATGTGGACTAGCGGTAGAGGCCGAACGCTTCGGCGGTTCCGTGCATCGCTACTCTCCTTAGACGGTCAAAGCGACGATCTTTTAGATCAAGCAAGGTAACCACCGGCTACTTCTTTTAGGCTTGTTGCTTAAACAAAGTCGATCTTGGGAAAAAAGGAAATCGAATTTTTGAATTCCGCTGCGTTCCCGCGTTGATTTCCTAACATAAACTCCTCAGTATGTGATTTTATCACCATATTTCTACAAAAATCACATACATTCTTGTAAGAAATATTCTGCAGTCTTATGTTTATAACATTTTCAAGTCCTGCTTACCTCTTTATCCTTCTACCCAGATTGATTGCTAGCTCCTTTTCATTAGCATCAGTGACATATCCTCAAACACTTTGGCTTGTGCCAAGATATAAGTCTTCAGCAAACATGATTATTCTTGATTTTGTGAGAAAGAAGAAGATGAACACCATGATTACTTCCCAAACTAGTGTATTTGCAGAGAATGTTATGATAAACATTTGTTAATAGTCTGCATTATATAGACATAAGAGAATAGGGCACCTCAGGCACATACTGTAGCACGTCCTGTAGTATTTTGCACGATTCAAGTGGAAATTAATGTGATAATGCCATGTGTCCCATTGCATAACCCCACTAGTGTAATAAACGGTTATGTCCTTGTAACAGTTGTAATAAAGATAGGATTAAAATACATTTACTTCATTGTTGACTTTCATCAAAGATTGACTTTATCAGCGGTCTTTATATTCAGGAGACGGAACTTCAGTAGACTGATAACATGTATACTCTACTGATGTGATTCAGCAGGATCAGGGGTCTGCTGATACATTGAAAACAAAATTGATCTTCATATTCTCATTCAGCTTGTTGTAAGTATAGATTTGTCCAACTGATAATACAATGTGAAGTTTAATACCAATGACTGATTACCAAGTGAGCTCTCCCAGCAGGGCAAAGACCAATCCCCTTGGCAACATCATTTGCTCGATTGTCAAAACTGCAAGAGCATTTAGGAATTTTTGATACCAATGACAAATCTGCCAAGTGAGCGCACCCAGCAGGGCAAAGACTAGTCCCCTTCATGAATTCCAATGCTCTGCTGACCATCAGCAGGTCAGTCAACCTTGATGATGCCAAGTTCAGCCTTAACATTACAAATATGTCTTTATCTAGAGGTTTTGTAAAGATATCAGCAAGTTGATCTTTAGTATGTATTTAGAGAACCACAACATCTTTCTTTTCAACAAGATCTCTAATATAATGATGTCTCACATCAATGTGTTTGGTTCTTGAATGCAAAATAGGATTTTATGTTATGGCAATTGCACTTGTGTTGTCACACATTATGGGAATTTCTCTTTCTTCAATCCCATAGTCCCTTAAATGTTGTCTTAACCATAAGGACTTGTGCACACCAACTTTCAGCAGCTATATATTCTGATTCATAAGTAGAAGTTGATATAGAGTTCTGCTTCTTGCTAAACCAGGAAACAAGTCTATTTCCCATCAACTGACATGTTTTTGCTTTTTTTTTTCTATCAATCTTGCACCCAGCATAATCAGAATCTGAGTAGGATATTAATTTGAAACTTCCTTCTTTTGAATACCATATCCTTACTCCCAAAATCTCTTTTAGATACTTGAAAATCTTTTTAACAGCAGCTATGTGACTTTCCTTAGGTCTTGATTGAAATCTTGCACAAACACCTACTGCAAAGTATATATCAGGTCTGCTGGTTGTGAGATACAAAAGACTTCCTATCATCATTTTGTATAAGGTCTGATCAACATCTTTACCTTATTTATCTTCATCCAACCTGATGCTTGTACCCATAGGAGTTGATACTTTGGTTCTATTTTTCATGCCAAACTTCTTCAGTAGCTCCTTGGTATACTTTGTTTGATGAAGGAAGATTCCATCATCCATTTGCTTGACTTGTAGTCCCATAAAATAAATTATTTCTCCCATCATACCCATTTGAAACATACTTTGCATGAGATTAGCAAATTTATCACATAATACTTCATTTTCAGAACCAAATATTATGTCATCCACATAAATCTGCACCAGCAGAGTGTTGTCTCCTTTATTGATTCTGAAAATAGTTTTGTGAATGGTTCCTTTGCTAAAACCATTATTCACCAAGATTTGAGATAGAGTCTCATACCAAGCTCTTGGTGCTTGTTTCAAACCATAAAGTGCTTTGTTAAGTCTATACACTTTATCTTCTTGATCCTTAACTTCAAAACCAAGAGGTTGTTGAACATAAACCTCTTTTTCTAGAATGCCATTAGGAAATGCACTCTTTACATCCATCTGGTAAACTTTGACGTTTTTGTGTGCAACATATGCCAAAAACAGTCGTATAGCTTCTAATCTTGCAACTGGAGCATATGTCTCATCAAAGTCTATCCCTTCTGCTTGTGAATATAACTTTGTTACTAGTCTGGCCTTGTTTCTGAGAATGGTACCTGATTCATCCAACTTATTTCTATAGACCTGTTTTGTACCAATGGTATTTGTATGACCAGGCCTATCAACTATTGTTCGTACTTGATTTCTTTCAAACTCATTGAGTTCTTCTTGCGTAGCAATTAACCAATCAGGATCAGCAATTTCTTTTTCAACAACTTTAGGTTCTAGTTGAGATAGAAAACAAGTAAACATAGATTCTAGTTTTCTTCTAGTCTTGACACCTTGCTGTGCATCACCAATCACTTGTTCAGTAGGGTGAACCTTCAACCATTGTAAATCATTGTTTGCTTGATTTATAAGAACTTGATCTTCAGTAGGGTCACATGTTGGTTCAGTAAAGGGATCACCAGATCCTTGAGCTATATCAGTTGCTGTTTTAGTAGTATCACTAGCAGGTCCTTCAGCTTGGGCATCTTCATTTCCAGAAAAAGAGAACTTTAAGTCACTTATCTTCTTTAGAATATCCAAATACTCCGGATCAGTGACTTCTAGAAGTATAGCGGGTTCTGAAACCTCTTCATTCTCCATTCCAATGAACTTTGGTTCATCAAAACCAACATGTATAGATTCTTCATGTTTTAATATCCTTTTATTCAGTACCCTAAAAGCTTTGCTAATTGAAGAGTATCCCAAGAAGATTCCTTAATCTGATTTTGTATGAAAAGTCTTCAGTTGCTCCTTATGATTTAAGATAAAGAATTTACACCCAAATGTATGAAAGTAGGATATATTTGGCTTTCTTCCATTCCAAATCTCATAAGGTGACTTGTTAAGCTTTTTGTTCACTGAATTTCAATTCTGTGCATAGCATGCAGTATTGATTGCTTGAGCCTAATATATTTATGGTAACTTTGCTTCACATATCATTGTTCTGCCTGCTTCCTTCAAAGTCCTGTTTCTTCTTTCAGCAACCCCATTTTGCTGAGAGGTTCTAGTGGCTGCTGGCTGATGCACTACACCATTTTTTTCACAGTATTCTCTCGTGACTTTGTTTAGGAACTCAGTACCCTTGTCTGATCTGATCTTTACTACTGTCACACTTTTCTCATTATGAAGTCTCTTTAAAAGTTTAGGCCTCTTTTGTAGTGTCTCACTTTTCTTGTTCATAAAGATTACCCAATTGTATCTTGAATAATCCTCCATAACTACTAGAGTGTACTTTCCAGTTATGCTTGTTGGTATCACTGGTCCAAAAAGATCCATGTGCATTAGCTCCAAAGCTCTTTTGGTTGATTGTTGGGTCTTTGATTTGAAGCTTTCTTTTGTTTGTTTCCATTGTCGACAAGCATCACATATCCCATCTTTCTTTTATGTGATTTCAGGTAGACCAATCACCATATTCTTCTTCACCAACTGATTGATATCATCAAAGTTTAGATGATTCAACTTCTTGTGCCATGACCAGTTGAGTTTTGACTTTGTATGAATAATGAGACAGGTTTTTGGTACCACAATGGTCCAATCTACAACATACATGTTTTGTTGTCATCTTTCAGCAAGTACAACTTGCTCTCCCATATCACTCATGGAAATACAATAATTCTTGTCAAAGGTGACTTTATATCCCATATCACAAAACTGACTGGTGCTCAGTAGGTTGTAGTCCAGTCCCTCAACATAGCAGCATTCTTGATTGTTAAGACATTCTTTATTAGGATGCCATATCCTCTTGTCTATCCAAATTTGTATCCTTGTTTCCAAAGTTGACTTTTGGTCCATCCCTTGAAACAAAATCCACCAAACAGTGTTTGCTTTTTGTCATATGTCTGGAACACCCACTGTCAAAGTACCAGACACCCTACAAAATAAACTAATATGTTTTAGGTACCCAAACCCGTTTGCATCCATGGTGGTCAGTGGTAAGCACAACCCTTGGTATATTTCCATAAGGTCTTCTTTGAAAAGTTTTGCACTTTATTTCATATATGTATGCCACATTACCATATAATCTA
The DNA here is from genome assembly GCA_036785695.1 of Gentiana straminea. Lineage (NCBI taxonomy): Eukaryota > Viridiplantae > Streptophyta > Magnoliopsida > Gentianales > Gentianaceae > Gentiana > Gentiana straminea. The sequence continues at coordinate 940,412 of JAVUPR010000387.1, read as the reverse complement.
GTATTTGGTTGGGTATCCCCTGGATATGGCCTAGTGGTGAGGAGCTGGGGTGTTGTAATGACAGTCCGGACCCTAAGTTGGAGGTCAGAGGTTCGATTCCCGTAAAAGGGGTTGATTTCCGATGGCTAAAAACTTCAGTGTTGGGGAACTAAGACAACCCTTGACTCTAAGCTCTAGGCTCCTGATTAACCTCTCCTCGCATTCCTGTGGGATCGGGGGCGAGGGGGACCTCACGGTTAGGGTTTAACCTTTTTTAGTATTTGGTTGGGTAGCATTCATATATGGTTTTTGACATTTTCGTACATTGTGATGTTCAAAGTGATCTATGTTGTTATAGACATAAGAATAACCATAAGATTGTTGTCTATTAGGAACAACCCTATATTGTGGTCTCCACTAAGGCCTATGTTGATCCCTCTGTTGAGGTCTCTGCTGAATCCTTTCTTGATTGCACTGTTGATGTCTAGCCATAACATTATGGTTAAACTTCTTGTTTTTAACAGTAGGAGCAAGAATATTCCAATCTTCATCAGTAGGGAACAATCTGTCTTTCCCTCTAAGATACGTATCCCTTGAATGATTAACATTCTGAGGTTTGAAATTATTATCCTGGGAATATTTCTAGTTCTTGACTGATCTAGAATTAGTTTTCTGAGGTCCAACAGACCTTGCAACATATCTGTTATTAGTAGGTCTAGAGGGTGCAACAAACCTACCCTTAGAATTACACTTTTTGTTAGGTATTGTTGTCCCTTTGAACTTCTAATTTTGCTTCCTTGAAGCATTCTCAGTAGGCTTTACTACTCCAACAACCTTTTGAGGTGTTGGATCTTGTGCAAGTACAAACTTAGGACAAATTCTGGTACTAGGTTCAGCAACCTTACTAGATCATTCCTTAGAAGGTTGTTGAGTGTCAAATCCAAGGCCTGTTTTATCACCATAATAAGGCTTACCAGATTTGAAAGCAGTTGTGGAACTTGATTATGCAATAGATTCAGTTGCTACTGTTGGTGAAGCAGGCTTATGTTGAATCTATTCATAATCCTCTTCCTTACCTTCAAGAATCCTTAATTCAGCATGCAATCTTTGAATTTCTGCTAGAAGTTTTTCACTTTATGCCTTCATAATCTTATAACAGATTGTATTATCTTTAGTTGATTAAGGAGGGCATCTAGAGGTTTTTCCATGTCAGAAACCTTCGGATTGGAACCACCAGTTGATTCACATTCACTTTCAGCAGGAGTGTTATTAGATACAGTTTTGTATACCTCCTCTGTGTCATCCATGAGTTCCATGAGAGCAATGTCATCCATGTATGCCATTCGAGCAGTGTCATCTGATTCATTTCCTTTTTTAGGTTCCACTTCATAGCAAGATTCATGATCAACAACAAGTGCTTCTCTAGCAGGTCTTGTCTGTTGTCTTTTTTCTTTCAGCAGGTCTAGACAGTCAGGTCTGAAATGTCCAGGCCTCTTGCAATTAATGCACAAGTAATTAGGATCCTTATTTTGTTTTAACTCAGGACAATCAGGTTTGAAGTGTTCAGGTTTCTTGCAATTGGATCAAAAAAAGTCATGATCCTTCTTTGGTTCCTCCTTTTTGTCAGTTGTTTTCTTGCCATAATCCCTTGGAGATGCTCTTCCAGACTTCATCATCCTTATTCTCTTGGTCATCAATACAAATTTTTCTTCCATCTCATCCAGTTCATCATCATGAGCATGACATGACTCTTCTATGTTTGTGGCTGCTAGTGCAATAGTTTTTGGCACTTCTTTTTCGGCACTTTCAACAATGTCCTTACTGAATTCATAAGCTTTAAGATCTGAGAACAACTTGAAGGTATCCTCTTCATGAAGTCTCCTGGATTCTTCAATTGAAGTAACCTTCATCTCGCAAACTTCTTTTGGTGGCAAGTCTTTAATAATCCTTGTGTTGATTTCTTCCTTAGTGTATACAACATTCAGCAGGGTGAGTTCATCCAGAGTTGCATTGAATCTTGATTCTATTTTTTCAATGGTCTTATTGGACATCATTTTGAACTTTGAAACTTTTGTTTGGCCGTAGATCTTGTTTTTCTAGATAGCATAGTGCCTTCACAGATGAGTTGCAGCTTCTCCCACAATTCTTTGGCAGTTTTGCAATCTTTCACTTTCATGTACATATTGCTATCCAAGGTTCTGTAAATGATATCAATTGAAAGGTTGTTCAGATTTGCCCTTTTTCTATCTTCAGAACATCATTCACTTTTTGGTTTTAGAATTGTTTTATTTTGAACATCCACAATTACGAATTTACTGATCTCAAGTGGTCCATCAATCATCACATCCATCATCTCATCATGTGTAGCAGCTAGATAAGCCTGTATACGACATTTGTACTCATCAAAATGATATAGAGAGCACATCAACATGGTCCTAGAATACTGGTTGTTGTCAATGATGCAAAAGCTTTCGAAAACAGAAACTTGAAAAAGTTTTCAAAGATTTTTCACAAGCACAACAAGTAGCATTACTTCAGAACCGAAGCTCTGTTCCGATACCAATTATTGGTCCCTTGAAAAGGCTTTGGTTATGTTTAGAGGGGGGTGAATAAACTTAACACTTAAATCTTTTTAAAAACACAATCCTTTGCATATATATGTGTTGGTTTATATGCTTTATTACATTTGAGTCATCTAATGAGCCACGTTAAGCCTATATGCGAATTTCATAGTCTCACTTACGTCGTTTTTAGATATCGATTGTGTATTTTTAATTTTTTTATAGTTATTATTTAGATATCGTTTGTGTATCTTTCGTATCGAATCTGTATGTTTGACTTTTACAATTTGAACATTTTTAATTTTTTTTATTTTTATAGAAGACTTTAACCATGAGCTTAATGAACATGACCGCTGGAAATTCATAGACCTCCTCTAAGGCTTAAGAAATGCTTTATGAAAATTGAATCTCATAGCTGGAATCGGTAAATGTCTTCCTTCAACAGTAGTAACTTAATGTGACGACCCTGATCCGGATACCGAATCCTTAATCGAAAAAGGACGTCCAACACGTATATAATTAAAATAAATCGATTATATACGTAAGCATGACAACATCAATAACAGAGAACAAGCGGAAAACGAAAACAAAGACTTAGAAAAAACTTTAAAAGATCACTACAACGATCAACAAGTAACACGGGGCTGCAACTAAAACAAAATACAAGAAATAATACACAAGGTTGAATATCCATTCAACTATTACAAGACCATTCTTTATAAACCAAAGGAACAACTGTCTTAAATTAATACAAAAGGAAATGAAAATTTTATACCATTGTTACAACAGAAAAGAAAGATAGTCTTCAACAGCTGAAACTCTGGAAACCACTCTTAAGCGATCTCGAACTCAACCTACAACAAAACCACCTTCTCGGGGTGTTGAAAACAACATACTAAAGGGTAAGTACAAACGTACTTAGTAAATGGTAGAAGCACCGAATCTACTCATGCTATGTCATAAGAATCATCGTTAATAATAATAATAATAATAATAATAATATCACAAGGCAAGTCAAACAAACATAATAACACATATGTTTCACTTGCTCACAACACTTTACTAGTCTTACTAGTAGACACAACCAAGTGAGACATTTGTTACATACTAATCCAATGACACTTTGCATGGTGAAGACTGCACCACGACACATTCAGCACCTCATATGGCACGAGTATCTAAAACGTGTGGAATGTTACACGAGTCCGGCACAAGTATCTAGAAAGTGTGGAGGTGTAATAATTCCATGATGCGATAAGAAAACGTGTCTCACCAAAGATTAACATGTTTTAGCTTTTAGAATCATCAAGTACGTATTTAAGCGATTAATCAAACTACCTAAGTTCATTGCACATAAAAAGTCTTCTTAAGGACCATTAAACCTTAGACGGACTCTACATTACACTACCCAACACATTGCACAGAAATATTAGAATCTAATCCAATACCCACGAGGCTAAGAAATAAGGCTTCCGGTGATCCCGAGTATCTCCCCGCATAGGGTCTCCACAAGATGCTGAGCCGAATACACTAGAAACCAAACCTCTAACTTCGTCATGTTACAAGTAAGATATTGAACTCAAATCAACATTATGTAAGGCCAAATGTAGAGTGTTCCAATGCTCCCGTCAGACACGGTGCGGCGCCAAAGCCACTAGAACACGTACACTTGACTTTACAACATTCCACATAACCCTTTATTCCATTTTTGCCTAGAAAAATCAGCCAACACTCCAAGATAGAATTTCATGTTTTCTTCACAATTTCAAACACCAAACCTATATAAAAGTAATATGAAAGTTATTCTACAACATACTTTTAACATTTTACTAGATCTAAACACTAATATAACATGAAATCCATGCCAAAGTGATATGAAATTACTCTAAAACATACTTGAAGTAAATAGCTATATCTAAACACCAAAATAACACATTTAGATTTGGTTGAACACCTCTTTTCCTTTGATTTCACCAAAAAGCTCCAAAACTCTTTAAGAACACTCCAAGAAAATCTAGTTCGACAAGCAAGGCTCCAAGCATCTAAGCAACCACTTCGAAACTAACACCAAACGGATTTCTAAGATTACTACAACCTTTAAAGCATAACAAAAACCAAGAAAAACACCAAGAACACTTATAGTTCTAGAAAATCGATTTTCGAAACTCTTATCCGATCGGAGTGAAACTTATATCAAAATGAACTCTTTTCGTGGTGGACATTTTGGTGCAATTAGTTTGTGATTACGTCGGTCGGATTGTCCGGAACGGCGAAACTTCTATTCTTTTTTTTCTCTTTCTTTTTCTTTCTCTGTCTTTTTATTTTCCTCACTTTTTTTTTTCTCTTTTGGCCGGCTGCTGAATGGAAAAGTGAATTGGGAAGGGTTTGGTGAAAAAGTAGGATTAAATAGGGGTTAATACATTTCCCATTTTGCCTTTACTGAAAGTTATACCTTTAAAATAATATAAATGTCCTTTAACGTTTATCGTGACTCTATTTATTTAATTAATACATTCCCATTAAAATTATCGAGACATATAAAAATATAAAAAAACATTTATACCCTTTATGGAGATACGGGGTATCACACTTAACGAACCAAATTAAGAAAAAATCCTACGGAAAACATGTATATGTTATATAAAATGATACGACAATAGAACAAGAAAATAGAGTAGCAAACCCATAAATATATTTGTTCTTGTGTTTTGTTTTATAAAAAGAAACAACTTGATACATAAAATAATAGTAAAGTGGAATTGTTGTTTTTCATTCTCTGCATCTACTCCCCTTGTTCCGGAAGTTCTACAATGGGGACTCCCCTGTGGAGAGCCCCAGGTGTGGCCCAATCAGGGCCACACATTTCAATTTTCCTTTAAAAATAATGGTGCTCGAAATTGAAATGTGTGGCGCACGATTAAGCACACGGCTCTCCACGGCGGGGAGTCCCCATTGTAGAACTTCCCCCTTGTTCCATGATGGCTTATTTATATAGCTCAAGCATGTGGACACTTGTCATTTGTAGTCTACACAAATTAAATAAGAAGTTGACACATGTATGCTAAGGTGTCAACATAAGCAAGCAATTGTCTCATCTAAAGCCAAGTGTGGGGAGGTTCTACCCTAAAGACTCTAACATAGGAAGTCACTCGTGTGGCACAATCTGCACCACATAGTTTCATTTTGTAAAGAAACTGTGTGGTCCAGATTGTGCAGAATGAAACTGTGTGGTCGAGATTCTGCTACACGGATGACTCCCAATGTTGGAGTCTTTAGGATAGCATTTCCCCCAAGTGTGTGATGACACACCTTTGTTTAATACTCTCTTCGTTGTTTTTAGCTGTCACATTTTAGATTTTTTGTTTTATTTATCGGTCATTTTACATTTTCAATTAATAATTTATTATTTTTTCCTCCTTTAGCAATTGAGTATTTACATCTCGAATAAAAAAAATACATTTTCAATACTAAAAACACATTTACCAACAAAGTATTTACATCTCCAATAAAAAAATACCTTTTATATATATATATATATATATATATATATATATATATATATATATACACACACGCGTCAAATACCCGAAGAAAATTTGTGATCAAATAATAAGCTATTAATTTAACCAAAATTTCAGCAAAATAGTTTTAATTTATAACTTACTATTACGATATATTACGATTATAAAAAATATTAATTTTTGTATTGATTTAGTAAAGGTAGTTTTGGTATATTGTGTAATGTAGAAGCCCTATTAGTGACTTTAAACATTGTACTCATTGATTGATTAAAAGGAGACGAAATACTTTGACCGAAAATTGTCATGGTATCAGACACATGTTGAAAAAAAAATCGCTGTTTTTTTAACTCTGCAGTTGAAACTTTCAGGCCACGATCGGATAGTGAAACGGACTCCGATCGTGACGAAATTTGGAGGGGTTGTTCGAAATTTTGTCGTCTACAATGTGAACGGTGGAATTTCCGATTGAACGGTTCAATTCTCTGAAATTAACCGTGGCAAAACTACTGTTAATTGTTGCAGCAGAAGTTTTCCGGCGACGATCAGATTTTGAGTGGTTGTTCAAAATTTTGTCTTCTATAATCTGAACGGTGTAAATTTTGATTGAACGGTTCAATTTCTCTGAAATTGCCCGCGACCGAACTGCTATTAATTGTTGCAGTAGAAGTTTTCCGGAGACGATTGGACATTGAAACGGACTCCGATCGTGATGAAATTTTGAGCACGTGTTCGTCTCTTTATTTGGTACAATCAAAACGGTTGAAATTGTTTTTGGACTGTTCAATATCACAGAATAAACCCGAGACCAAACTGCTGTGCTTTGGTGTTGTTTTTTTTGTGAAATCGACTTTTAAGGTTTATATATTGGTGAAAGGATGTATGTTATGAACGCGAAGATCGATACTTCTGAGCAATTAGGTATTTTCAATGTCACCCCAGCCCAATGAAAAAGTATCGTTGATTTGCTCAAACCGAAAGATCGACTATCAGCTCAGTCTGCGTGGATTGTTGACACAGGAGCGACACATCACGTGACTGGTTCTTTGAAGTCCCTCGTTGATCCATGACTAATTGTTCAGTGCCCGATTGGGTTACCCGATAGGAGTTCATCGGTGGCGACTCATGAAGGTGCTGGATATAAAGAAACCCGAATCCGGATCCGATCCATAATTGAATCGTCAGATCTGATTCTCTGAACCGATCAAGACACTCGATCTAGCACAGCGGAAGCTACGAATTAAATTTGCATGCGATTTTACCACGATTTTAATTCACATAATTAATTAACAATCTACAAGAAGGTTAGTAGATTTACCTCAACGGAAAGGAAGAAATAGTCGACCAAAAGAGAAGCCGTAGTCTTCCGGATTATATCTCCTAGCGACGATTGGTGGACGTCGATCCTCGCCGTAGAACCTCCTCAAATATGCACAAGAAAAACCCTAGGTTTTTCTTCTCTTAATGACTAGAACGAGAAACTAATTTTTTTCTCCTTTATATGGTAAGTGGCGCAATTTTGTAATGTTAATTAACTCTCTTTATATAGGAAAATAACTAATCAAAAGAGAGTTATCCTTTTCACACCATAATTACCTATTCCCATAAGGAAAAGATATTTGCCAAATGATAAGAGATAATTCCTAAAAAATCAATCTCTTTATCTCTTTTCCATTAATTATCCAACAAATAGATAATAAATTAATTACACATGTGACATAATCTAGAAAAAAATCTTTTCCTAATTTATCCATAATGTAGGCGCCACATTTAGCCATTTTTTAATAGAAAATGTCTTTTCTATTTTACATATTATTTACCAAATAAATAATATTGCATATTCATTAAATAGACCAACTATTTAATTAATTCTCGAGGTTCCATAAAATGAGAAAACACTCGCGTGTTAGGAGCCAACCTGGGGACCAAGGACCTATAACCAGTAGCTACAATAAATTGAATAAAATATTAATCGAACAGAATATTTCAACTCAACTTATTAATACCGGAATTACGCCACCATAAATCCGAAACTGAACTATATCGATTTTAGATATAACTTATTCTCAAAACGTCGAGTCGAGTCGATAAGTGTCCATCAATATCATTACATATAGACTAACCCTCCATAGACTATCCGTAACGAAGCAGGATTATTTCCGTAAACCTTCTTCAATACATCTTATCTTTATTTACCATTAACCCACTAGTGATCAATTAGTTCATAACCAATATGAACTCCGCGGATCGATCAGTTTCTAGGATCAACAAATAAGGGGATTGTCTTTCTACTTCCCGCAGGAAGGAATGGATTCCATATCTGTGAGACACACACTTCTCACTCATTCCAGAATAGTGCCAACGTGAAAGTGATTCAGACCGCGCCTCTTAGCGATCCTTAACGAACACATCAAACCCTATCCTGAAAGAAATATGTGTCTGTAATCACTTTATGATTAAGGTAAATCCATATATGATCATCTTGTGATTTAATAAGATTTCTCAATCACGGAATCATATGAGAACGCTATTAAATCGGTCTAGTCCTATATGACTCTCATCATATATAAATGCCCCACTTAGACAACCAATGTCGACGGTCCGGATAGGACGGTCACACCATAAAGTGTTTTGGGCGCATTAATGGTGGTTTAATCAATAGACCCCATACTTTGATTAAATTCACCACGGACTAACATTTCAGGTGTATCACCATAAACTTAATCCTCGTGTGCGACACACACTAAGTTATAAGGCTACATATGATATGACTTAGGGTTTTCAGTAGTGTTTTACTTACAAGCACGAAGCAAGTAATAAGATGAGAATAAATCTGTCATTTATTAATTCTAAAAACAATTACATAAATTATCTTTCGGGCGCTACCTCCAACAGAAGGGAGTGTTATTTGCCCGGAAATTTATGCTCGACAAATGTCTTATACGTGCCAAAATTGAATTGCAACTTGCTTTCGGTTACCCAATTACACGATGATTATGATTGTGTATTGCAACTTACAGGGAAATTATGTGTTATGCAGGATCGAGTGACGAGGACGCTGATTGGACTGGCAGAGCGTGTGGATCGACTTTTTCTGTTCTTGGGCGTTCCGGAGGTTCAGGTTTTGGCTATTGATGACGGAAAATCTGTAGATTTATGGCACCGGCGTTTGGGACACCCATCAGAAAAGGTCCTTCGGCAGGTTCCTAATATTTCTATTTCCAAAAATTTACATAAAGATGGATGTGATATATGCTTTCGAGCTAAGCAGTCTCGTGAACCTTTTCTCATTTGTGAGAATAAAGCTAGTCGTGTTTTTGATACATTGTGATTTATGGGGGCCATATAGTGTACCCTCGACATGTGGTGCGACGTATTTTTTTACTATTGTTGATGACTATTCTCGTTCGGTTTGGATTTATTTATTATTGAACAAAATGGAAGTCGAATTTGCTTTCTTGGATTTCATTGCTTTAGTTTCTCGTCAGTTCAAGGTTACCATTAAACGGGTTCGTAGTGATAATGGAACATAATTTAGACCTTTGCTTCTTTATTTTCATAAAGAAGGTATCATTTTTGAAACGTCTTGTGTTAGTACTCCTCAATAGAACGGTCGGGGAGAACGGAAACATCAACACATTCTTAATATTGCACGTGCATTACGGTTTGATGGACATTTGCCGCTGATGTTTTGGGGGGAGTGTGTTATGGCTGCGGCTTATATAATTAACCGAATACCATCTAGTGTTTTGAATTTTAAGACGCCTTATGAGACTCTTTTTGGGAAAAAACCGGACCTCTCAATGCTTCGAATTTTAGGATGTTTATGTTACGCCCACGACCATCGTCACACTCATAAATTTTCTAGCCAGAGTTGTAAGTGTGTTTTCCTTGGTTACCCATTCGTGAAGAATGGATGGACCTTGTATGACCTAGATACGGATGAGATATTTGTTCTAGGGATGTTAAATTTTTCGAAGATGTGTTTCATTTTTCTCAACCGACAGATAGTGAAGTCTCAGTAGTTCCTTACCCTTTGTTTGACGATGTTGACATAGTAGACCAGGGGTTCGATGCCTCTCCTATAGGGGATCCACCCTTGCCGGATCCTTCGGTTGAGGTGGGGATGGACTTGACAGTTGACACAAGTGATACTGGGGGTAATATTGTGCCTTCACCACAACCGCGACATCCAAGTGATGGTACTGAAGAGTTGGGTAGGGGTAGACGACAGAAGATTCTGAATTCGTGCTTTCAAGATTTTGTGACGCATACATTGATTGATCAGAAAAGTCCCATTCCACACTCTTCCGGTCCGTTAGTTTCCTCGGGTACTCCGTATCCTCTTATGCATTATATTATTTATGATAGGTTTTCTGATAAACATCGCGAGTATCTTGCAGCTATTATAGTGGGTAATCCTCTTAAATCTTTTAAGGAGGCTATGAAACATGAGGGGTGGCGTAAGGCCATGTCAGAAGAAATTCAAGCACTTGAAGATCATGTTACTTGGGTTTTACAACCCCTTCCCCCTGGGAAAAAGGCATTGGGGTGTAAGTGGGTGTATACAGAGAAATATGCCAAGCACGGCACCCTACAACGTCTTAAAGCCCGGTTAGTGGCTTTTGGGCATCAACAAGAAGAAGGTATTGATTATACATAGACTTTCGTCCATATGGTGAAAATGGTTACCGTTTGGACCATTCTCAGTGTCGCCGCGGTGAAATGGTGGGACATTCATCAGATGGACGTCCATAATGCATTTTTGCAGGGGGATTTAGACGAGGAGAGCTATATGAAGATACCTCATGGATTTGAGAAGCCGGGGTCCAATTTGGTTTGCAAGATGTGCAAATCGTTGTATAGGTTGAAACAGGCACCACGGTGTTGGTTTGTGAAGCTTGCCTCCGCTTTGCGTGATTATGGATTTCGTCAGTCATACTTTGACTATTCGTTGTTTACTTTGACTCGTGACGATATTCAGCTTGTGGTGCTTGTGTATGTTGACGATATGATCATTGCAGGCAATGACAAATTGGCGATGACGATTTTTAAATCTTATTTGGGCAAGTGTTTTAAAATGAAGGATCTCGGGGCTCTCAAATATTTTCTTGGCATTGAGGTTGCAAGGAACGTAGATGGGATATTCTTGAATCAGCGGAAATATGCATTGGATATTATACATGAGGCCGGGTTACTTGGGATCAAACCAACTGACTTTCCCATCGAGCAGAATCATAAGCTGGCACTCACCACCGACCTCTGTTGGGTGATCCGGCGTCTTACCGACGTCTTAATGGATGGCCTATCTATCTCGGGGTCACTCGAACCATATGGCATATTCTGTTCACATCTTGTCACAGTTTCTGCAGGCCCCCCGGATTGAGCATTGAGAGGCCGCCTTATGACTAGTCCGCTATTTGAAGAAACATCCTGGCCAGGGTATTTTGCTGTGCTCCAACAGTTCCCTTCTTCTAGAGGGTTGGTGTGACTCTGACGGGGCTAGTTGCCTAATTACTCGTAGATCCTTGAGTGGATGGTTCGTATTTCTCGGTCTTTCTCCTATATCCTGAAAGTCCAAGAAACAGACAACGGTGTCTCGATCTTCGGCTGAAGCGGAGTATCGATCTATGGCTTTTTTGACATGTGAGTTGAAGTGGATGAAGCAGTTATTGGCTGACCTTGGAGTTCGGCACCCTCCAGGTATTCGACTTTTTCGTGCGGACGATGCCGCTTACTATATATTGCTCAGAACCCAGTTTTCCATGAACGTACGAAGCATATCAAAGTTGACTGTCACTTCGTACATGACGCCATTACTGATGGTTTGATTCTTCCTTCTTATGTTCCTACGAAACATCAATTGGTGGACATTTTAACCAAGGCATTGGGATGACAACAGTTCGAGTTTTTATTACGTAAGTTAGGTGTTCGAGATCTTCATGCTCCCACTTGAGGGGGGTATTACGATTATGGAAAATATTGATTTGTGTATTGATTTAGTAAGGTTAGTTTTGGTATATTGTGTAATGTAGAAGCCCTACTAGTGACTATAAATATTGTACTCATTGATTGATTAAAGTGAGACAAAATACTTTGACCAAAAATTGTCACTTACTTACACATCGATCAACATAAAATACATGACACACATTGGTTGAGTTGACATATATAATCAATTTGCAACAGTGATATATTAATAGGGTATTTATATATATTGTAGTTATATTTATGTTGTAATTATTTTTTAGAAGCCTTTAGAATAACTTAGAGAGCAAGTTATACGTGTATATTAATATTGTACTGTATAGACTCTGATAATCAATGAAATCAATTCTTACCTTTTACCCTAATAGCGTATCAGATCACTGAGACAATAGTCTCTCGATCCCCCTTTTTCTTTTCCCCCTAATACTCTTCTTCACTCCATTACCTTCTGTTCGAAGAAATTCTCTTGCCGATCTCAACTCTGCCGCTAATCCTCCACCCCCCAACATCAACTCCGGCAACTACTCTCCTTCTCACTACCTTCCCTCGGCCCACCACTACCTTCTCTCCCCCCCTAAAATTTTTTTCATCGATCTGCTCCACAAACTTCTCCGCAATCAGCTTCCCCTCGTCCCTCTCTTTCTTCTTCTCTACAGTTTGCCTCCTTTTTTGGTCACCGCCGTTCTCTCCTCCCACCGACCATCTTCTTCAATTGTTTGTCGCCCCTGCTAAGAAAAAAAAATCTACACCTTTTCTCCATTTCAATTCCCCGCTGATTTCTTTCCTTTTGTGGTATTTCTTATTTTTATTTTGCAAACAGACACAAAACAAATTCAAAGAAAAATAAAGATGCCAGCAAAATACCACCCGAGGCCTTATTTGGGTACATTTCAATTGCGCAATATTCAAGGACACTCTGCTCAGCGGTGTCCAACTTACCCGTTCTTTAAACAGCTGCAATCCACTCAACCTACTGCTCCGCGTCCACCATGCACCTCTCCAAGAACATCCGGCACAATACACACCGTATCCATGAATGCTAGATACTAGAGCATCTCATCACATGACACAGGACCTGAGCCTTCTCTCCCTGCATGAACCGTACTTAGGCAGTGATTAAATTGTTATTGGTGATGGTAGTACCTTCCTTTCTGGTTTTTCCTCTCTCCCTTCCTCTCTCTCTACTTTTCGTTTATCTAATGTGTTGTGTGTGCCAACCCTTTCCCGAAATTTACTTTATGTATCAAAATTTTGTTCTGAAAACAAAGTTGCCATCAAATTCTTATCTGATTCGTTTCTTGTGAAATATCTTCAAACCGGCACCTACTTCCATTAGGGCCAAGGTAAAGATGGAGTCTATTACTGGTCTAGCAGTCCCATTTTCTCCTTTTTCGTTAATAAAGCTTCATCCACAACTTGGCACCATCGTTATGGTCATCATGCTTTTCCTATTATTCAGCACTCAGTTAAGAATAAATGTTTTGAATTATCAATGGTTTCTTTAAACCCTTGTGATGCATGTTTGCGGAATAAAAGTCATGGGTTACCTTTAGCTGAATCTATTTTACAATCTTCCCGTCCACTTGAGGTCATTTATTTTGTTGATGGTTACAAATATTATGTCCTTTTTGTTGATCACTTTACGCTTTATATATGGCTTTATCCATTGTCTCACAAATATGATGTTTTCGATGTGTTTGAAAATTCACTTTGTATGTTCAGAATTTTTTTTCTCCATACAAATTAAAAGTCTGTACTCTGATAATGGCACCGAATATATTTCCCTTCGCCCCTTCATATCCACTCACGGCATTACTCACTTCACCACCCCTCCCTACACCCCTTAACATAATGGTTTGTCCAAACACCGTCACCTTTGCATAGTTGAAACGGCCCTCACTCCCCTTCAACATGACTCAATTCCCCTCACGTATTGGTCTTATGTTGTTAATACCGCTACCTACCTAATTAATCACATGCCTACTTCTACTTTAGACATGGTCTCCCCGTATGAGAAACTTTTCTTTGAATCCCCTTATTATTCCAAACTCTGGGTCTTTGGGTGTCTCTGTTATCCTTGGCATAAACCTTACACTAATCACAAGCTTGAATCCAATTCTGTTCCGTGTGTCTTCCTCGGCTACTCCTTAAGTCAAAGTGCATACCTCTGTTATGATCTCGCCAGTTATATTGTCTCTGTGCGTCTCGTGATGTTCACTTTATGGAAGACATCTTTCCCTTCACCTCTCATCCCTCCCCTAACTCATCTATTATCTCTCCTGACCAATTTCTTCCTCATCTTCCAATATTGGCCGCACCACCCCAACCGTCCCTGCCCCACACCAACCCGACCCTGCATCATTATGAACCTTACTGTTCGGCTAGATTCTTAGTTCTGCGGTACCGAACCCTTCACTTACAAACGAGGCCTTAAAGAGTTCTCATTGGTGTCGGGCCATGTCTAATGAGTTTGATGCATTGGTTCGTAATGTCACTTGGTCTCTGGTTCCGTATGACAGCTCCATTAATCTAGTTGGCGGCGGTGGGTTTCTTGGATTAAACGTAAGCTTTGATGGAAATTGAGTGTTATAAGGCCTGGTTGGTTTCCAAAGGCTTTACGCAGCATACGGGTATTGATTAATTTGAGACATCCAGTCCAGTTGTCAAGCCGTTTACTGTTTGTCTGGTTCATGGTCTTGCAGTTTCTCTAGGTTGGACTATGTGGCAACTGAATGTCAATAATGCATTTCTGCATTTGTCTCTCTCTGAGGATGTTTACATAGCCTAGCCTCATGGGTTTTAGGATTTGGAGCATCTGAATCATGTTTGTAAGATGCATAAAGCTATTTATGGCTTCAAGCAGGCCATGCATGCATGGTATCAGGGGCTGAGGTCGTTCATACTTGCCCTTAGTTTCTTCAACTCACTGTCGGCTGCTCCTTATTTATTTATCGTATGGATTCTATTACTACTATTCCACTCGTCTATGTGGAAGATATTGTTGTTACAGGTACCTCTCCATTTCACGTTCAGTTTGTTATTGCACAGCTCATCTCCTAGTTCTCTGTCAAAGATCTTGGTGACTCATCTTATTTTTTAGGGGTTGAGGTAACTCCCAACTCCTCTGCTATTCTGTTGATTCAAACCAAGTATATCATAGACCTATTTCAGTGCACTAATATGCAGGATGCTCGTCCCGTGGCCACTCCGTTACCTACTAACTCTTTCTCATATTTTCATGCGGCTGCTGAGCCTCATACAGACGTCACCTAGTTTCGGCAGGTTCATGGCGCCCTTTAGTATTTATTGTTTACTCGCCCAGATATTTCCTACACTATTAATGAGCTCTCACAGTACATGCATGCTCCCGCTAATTTGCATTGGGCACTGGTTAAGCGCCTATTATGTTATTTAGGTGGCACTATGTCCCATGGGCTTCAATTATTTGGTTTTTCTATCTTTGATTTACATGCCTTCTCCAACGCTGACTGGGGTGGTAACAAAGATAATGACTATTCTTCTACCAGTGCTTATCTCATTTTTCAAGGTAGAAATCTTGTCTCCTGGAGTTTCAAGAAACAGCATACCATTGCTCGTTCTTCGGCTAAAGCCGAATATCGCTCTATGGCTTCGACTGCGGCTGAGTTAGCTTGGGTCTCTTTTCTTCTGCATGATTTGGGCTTTACTTTCTCGTCTACTCCAATTATATTTTGGGATAATATGGGTGCCACCAAACTGTTTGCCAATCCTATTTTTTGCTCGCGTATGAAGCATGTTGTGGTTGATTACAACTGTATTCGTGATCAAATTCAACAAGGTTTTGTACGCGTCTCCCATGTCTCCAGTGCTGATAAGCTTACGAAAGCCCTCAGTAAACCTCTCTCGCGCCTGCCATTTATCTAGTTTTGGTCAAAGTTGGGTCTCCTACCGCGCGCACGGAGGAGGCGTTTTAGGATATTTATATATATTGTAATTATATTTTGTATTGTTATTATTTTATAAAAGACTCTAAAATAACTTAGGGTGCAAGTTATACATGTGTATAAATATTGTACTAAATAGACTCTGATAATCAATGAAATCAATTTTTATTTTTTACCCTAATATATATACACCGAAAGGACTAGCTTATTATAAAGCTTCCAATAAAAGTGAATATCATATGAATGAATAATAATCCCTTTACCTCGTAGACGATGACCACCAAAAAAAAGGTTGATGAGGTAGCAAAGGCCATACAATAATCCCATTACTCAAGAACATGAAAAAAAATACATAATGATATTTCATTGTCTGTCAGGATGTACAATGGGATAAAAATAAAAGTAAGAATCAATTTATAATGACTTGACTCGCTATTCCATTGCTTGCCAGGATATATGTAAAATGCCATATCTACAACACTGAACAAATGACACTTTAATTCTTTATGTTAATGAAAAAAAGGATGACAACAATGTCATATTTATCTTGTGACGGATACCACATTTACTTTTACTACTTTTCCTAACCAGGCTTACATTCAATTGTGGTCGTTAGTCACTTAGTCCTGCAACAAATCAAAATAAAAAGCCACTCAAAATAAAAACACGATACAATGTAATGCATATATGAAGATCTCCATTGACATCTGCAAAGTGTTCAAATCATATTGATGACGATGCTGGATGCCTTCAATATGTAAATCCGGGCCAATTGCATCTAGGGACAACGATCAAGATCCAAAAAGCTTATAGAAAATACTAAACGGGGGGTGCTTGTGAATGATTTAGACTGAGCCTGAGAATGTTCTTCTCAAGTTGCTTACGTATCCTAGGATTATTCGGGAATCAAGTCAGTCGTAGTTATTAGGAAGGTTTATATAGGGAATTCTTATGCCCTAGGTTATAGTTGTGTCGTGTCTTTCAAGGACTTTCACTTGTAACCGACGAGGGCTTGGAACGCCTCTATCTCGTGATTTTTGGGATATTTTTAACTATAACCGGTAATTTGAATCAGAGTTATAATTAGGAAGGATACTTTCCATATTTAACGCTTAAACCACCTACACGGGATAAAACCGTGGTTAGCTCTATCCGTCATGCGGAGAGCTCCAGATGATGCCGTGGTCCGAGCTGCGTTGACCCTACTTCGTTATGCTCTAACCGACCTGCGGTGGGCTCGGGCATAGGCGGATCTACCTTGAGCATATGGGGGTCCACGGACCCCGCTAAAAATAAAAATACTCTACATTTTACCTATAGAAAAATATTTCGGACCCCGTGAAAAAAATTATTTACTGTGTTAAATATTTACGGACCCCGCTGAAAAAATATTATGGGTGGGCTCGGGGTGTATTAAGCAGACTAGACTGACCTCCCTCCTGGGAATAAAGGTCTCACAATTGGGCATTAATGAGGGATCCTAGCCCTTAATTGCTCAGTCTCTCTTTCCTCATTTATTACATAGTTATGTGTGGGACGACACGTGGCTGAGGCTGATTTGACCTCCTTCGTAAGCCCCCAGATTTGATCAAGCATCTCAAGCTGGTCAGATCTGAATATTGTTGAAGCTCGGCCTCGATCATTAAGACCTTAGAGCCATTTACCGGTTTGCCCTGCCAGATGGTAGTGGCTCGTTATGACGCCGTTATAACTTTTCCGGGAACCGAGGCATTACCTGCCCACGTCTACTGTAGGTCACGGTTTACGAGACCGTGTTGGGGTTTGTAACCCACGTCACATCAATTGTTTCCTCTTTCACACATCCCATCTGCAATTTAATGTTGGAGGACCCATATCATTTTGCCGATCCCTCTACTATTTTACAAGTAAGCTCTGCCTCTATGCTTTATTTGTGCGTAAGTATTTTCCTTTCAGATTCACATTTATTAATGAGAGCTTCAACCCCATTGTTAGGAACATTTTATTGTGTTTTGATGATGGCCATAATAGCTGTTATAGCAAGCCTGAAATAAGTTAGAAATCTCTGTATGTCTTTACTTAGAGTCTAACATGTTGTATAAGTTCAATCAGAAAAGTATTGTACTAGTTGGTAGGATGGCTAAGTGAAACAGAAATCCAATAGAGTAAAGGCAGCCAAGTACAAGTAGAGAAGCATGAAGACATATATTTTGACTTATAACCAGGGAAGTCCGTGATGACCTTGGATAAGTCTAAGTTATATTACAAGTGATGAAATCTCATTTTATAAATATGGTGTACACTGATCTCACACAAATCAAGATTAGTGAAGTGCAAGAAATGCCTGAAAGATAGAAAAAATCAAAGAAAGAAGTAAACCGGCAAAGTAATTTGTCTACCGGCTAAGTAAGAAATAGCAGCAGAGTCACTTAACCGGTCAATCAACGGTCATGTGAAGGAACAGCTGAGTAAGATATATCATCTACACTTATTCAGAACGTGTGAAAACAAGAAGATCAAGCATTCAATGATAAATCAATCAAGGACGGTTTCTATGATAGATGTTTGAAGAAAATTCGGATCACTGAAATCATGGAGAATTAGATCAGGAGAAATCAAGATTTAATCAAGGATTATTCTCCACATTAAATATTCAACAGATGAAATTTCAAATCAAGGATTATCAAGGCTATAAATAGAAGGCTTTGAAAGAAAATAAGAGAAGAAATACACACATAAAATCAAGCTGAAACTCTATCAAATCATAAGCCTTCTTACCGAATCTAAAAGAAAACATCTAGTGATCAACTCAGAACTCAGAGCTACAATTCCACATCAAGCACTGAGATTGATCAACAAATTTGTGAATCCAATTCACACCAGTTTGCAGCACTGGAATAAGAGAAATCTGAGAAGGAGTTGCAACCCATTGTGATAGTTGCTGAAGGATTTGTTCCCAAGAAGCAGTGTGTTGAAGACTGGGTCACTAAAGCTTTTGTAGCCAAGGAGTGATAGCATTGAAGATTGTGAAGCTTGTGTAGCCAATGACAATCTAACTATTGTATTGGTGAAAGACAATAGTGAATTCCTCCAATCATCATAGGAGAATAGTGGATTAAGGGATTACACCACCCTGAACCACTATAAACCTTTGTGTTCATTTACTTACTGCACTTTATTTTATTGCATTTACTTACTGCATTCTATTTATAATCTGTGTGTGCATAATCTACTTTGAACAAGTTTTTTAGAAGGGACTTATCCACTGCTCAAAAGCTTTTAACACTAGAAAAGTTTTTGAAACTCCAGTATAGTCATTCACCCCCCATCTGACTATACTTTTACCCTTCTCTGGGACCAACAATTGGTATCAGAGTAGTGTTCCTAGTATCAGAACCTGTTCAGATCTAATTTCTGGTAACAAGGAGATCACTTATTTTCAAAGTAGTTTTCAAATATGTGCTTTCCAAATATATCTTTTATCTGTAATTATGGATTCATCAAATTTCATGTCTAAAGTACATGTATTCAATGTCAATAATTTTGATGAATATAAAATAAGAATGTTGTCTCATCTTGCAGCCACTCATGATGAAATGCTGGATGTCATCAATGATGGACCAATTCAGATAGAAAAGACCAAAAAGGATTGGACCAATGATGACAGAAGAAGAGCAAACCTTGATTATGTTTCAAAAGATATCATCTTGAGGACTCTGGACAGTAACTTGTTCATGAAAATCAAAGATTGCAAAACAGCAAAGGAGATGTGGGACAAACTGTCAATCATAAATGAAGGATCTGAGGCAATCAAAGAAAATAAATTATCTCATTTGCCAAAAAGAAATTTGAGAATTTCAAGATGAATAATGGTGAATCCATTGATCGGATGGATAACGCGATTTTCAAGATCATCGGTGAATTACATCAACTTGGTCATAAATATCCATAGAAATAAGTTTGCTTAAAGATCTTGAGAAGTCTACCAAAGATGGAGAATCATCACATCAGTACTCAAAGGAATAGTAGACCTTGCAAAGACTGACACTTTGACATTGATGTCTCAATTAAAATCCCATGAATTTGAGCTGAACAGTGAAGATAGTGCACCAACGGAGGCACACAAGGCCGGTCTGCTTGGTGGCACTCCAAAGAAAGCAAAGCAGCTGATACAAGCAGCAAAGAAACACAAGAGCTAAAAGAACAGATTTCTTTACTAATCAAACGTTTTGACAGGTGTATCATGAAACATTTCAAAGGAAGTTCATCATCAAACAAGAATTCAAGCTCAAGCAAAGACATCAAGAAAAAAGATGATGAATACAGATGTTTCAATTGTAAAAAGAAAGGACACTTTAAGGCTGATTGTCCTGGAGAGAAAGATAAAGATGAAGACAAGAAGAAGTACAAGTGTTCGGATAGAAAAAGAAGAAAAAGAAGGCACTAAAAGCCGAAACCAATAGTGAAAATGATGAAGATTCCTCTGACAATGACTCAGCTGATGAAGAAGACACCAGCTCGGACAATGAAAAAGCATGTTTGTGTTTGATGTCAAAAGAAATTGAAGAAACATAGGTAATATCTAGTAATGCTCATCTATAGCATCCACGTCTGACACTGCACAATCTTTGATTTCTCCATTAGATTCTGCAAACCTAATCCAAAATCTCATGAGCAAATTTGAAGAAATTCAAACAAATCATGAAATTCTGGAACAAGAATGTGAGAGTCTAAGAAAAGAAAAGAAAAGATTGAAAAAATAACTGGATAAGATACAAGCCGAATCAACCGGTAAGGAAGTACACTTAGCGAGTCAATGAGTAACGAGATGATCACTCATCCGGTGCGGGCGAACCGGGCGAGAACACTTCCCTACCAGTTAAGATCACCACTGCACCACTTGATGCACCAGCTTACAAACCCCCAAAAAGGTTTGGATCCATATCTGGTCTTGGCTACAATAGTCAAGATGAGAAATGAAACAATGGAAACACAATTCTGAATCAAGGACCAAAACTGGACCTAAATTCAGAAAAAGATAGACCATAGTTTCAACAACTCATCCTGCACCAGTGAAGTCAAAACCTAGTGTAGTGAAACAGTAGAGTAAATCATCCTACCAGCCTAGTAATGGCAAAAGCCTACTAAAAGGTAAGGGGAGACTTTACCCTTCAGAGGATGATTGAAATGTGGCACCCCCAAAACACAAGAAGAAACAATTTCATGCCAGACAACATGTGTTTAGGAAAAGCCAACCTAGGCTTGTTCCTAGACACAAGGATCAGTATGAAAATAGGTCTCCTCCAGCATATTGGATAGTGAAAAAGGATGCTAAAACACCAAAAAGTAGAGAAATGTATCAGAATACTCTTAGTAGAAATATTAGAAGCTATTCTACTGTGCCTTATACATGTGAGGTTGATGGCTTCAACCACCCAAGGAGAAGATCCTTTGGATTTACTCTTGGAGTAGGAGGCAAGATCTTGCTAACGGTATGGACCCAAAGAGTGTCGGGTACCTAAACTAGCTTAATTTGTTTTGTAGGATGTCTGGTACATAGACAATGGATGTTCCAGACATATGACAGAAAATAAAGGATGGCTGACAAACTTTAAAGCTTTTGATGGACCCAAAGTTACCTTTGGAGGCAAAAAAAAACCCCGGCAAAATTAAGGGGGAAGGGATCATGTTAAAGAACAATTTGAAGATTCAGAATGTGGCTTATGTGAAGGGATTGAGTTTCAATCTCCTAAGCATCAGTCAGTTCTGTGACAAAGGCTACAATGTGCCTTTCAACAAAGAATGATGCAAAGTGATTCACAATCAAACCAAAGACACGCTTGTTCTTGCGGGGAAAAGAGAAGACAACATGTATGTGGTGGATTGAAAGACATCAAAAGCGAAACACATCTCCGCTTGTCAAGAATAAGCAATCAACCAAATTTGGATTTGGCATAGAAGACGAATCATCTCAACTTCAAGACCATCAACAAATTATCAAAGAACAAGCTAGTTGAAGGTCTTCCAGAGATCACATTCAAGAAAGAAAGTCTCTGTGATGCATGTCAAAAAGAAAGCAGATTAAAAGCTCCTTCAAGTCAAAACCTCATCAGTCAACAACAAGGATCTTACATCTTTTACATATGGATCTTTTTGGACCAAATCACACCGATGAGTGTAAGTGGAAAGTACACTCGGTGGTGGTGGATGACTTTTCCAAATTTACTTGGACCATATTCATGAACAAGAAAAGAGAAACACTCAAGAAGCTACCAGATTTGCCTAGGAGAATTCAAAATGAAAAGGAGAGTCAAGATCATCAAGATAAGATCGGATAGAGGCACGAGTTCCTAAATGAAGTAATCGAACCTATCGTGAAGAAAATAGAGTACTACATCAACTATCGACGGCAGAACTCCATAACAAAATGGTGTAGCGAGAAAGAAGAAACAGAACTCTAAAGGAAGTAGTTAGAACCATGATAGTAGAAGCAAGCTTACCAAAAAGATTTTGGGCTGAAGCAGCAAATACAGCATGCTATACTCAAAACAGATCTATCATCAACAAACATCATGGAAAAACAATGAAATTTGGAATGGAAGAAAACCTAACATTTCATATTTGCATATGTTTGGATCTAAATGTTTTGATTTGAACAGGAATCAATTACATACTTTTGATGAAAAAGCTGATGAAGCAATCTTCATGGGATACTCAGACACTAGCAAAGCATTCAAAGTGCTCAACAAAAGGACCTTGGTGATTGAAGAATCAATTAATGTAGTGTTTGATGAACCAAACACCAATGGTGAAAGCTTACAAA
This sequence comes from Gentiana straminea, assembly GCA_036785695.1. Classification (NCBI taxonomy): domain Eukaryota; kingdom Viridiplantae; phylum Streptophyta; class Magnoliopsida; order Gentianales; family Gentianaceae; genus Gentiana; species Gentiana straminea. The sequence goes on along the minus strand of JAVUPR010000387.1, from coordinate 917,641 downwards.
CCTTTGTAGAAGAAGCTGCTCAAGGACAAGTCTACATGAATACAACAGTACCAGCCATTATTCTGGACCACACCTTTGGTGATCAAGATGAAGTGCCAATCAATACAACAGCAGAAGCACCAACACAAGATCATGGAGTTGATGCACAAGCTGGAGCTGTGGAAGAACCAGATCAAGAGCAACTTCAGCCTGATTTGAATTGGCTGAGAGATCATCCTGAAGAACAAGTTATTGGAGATGTTCATATAGGAGTTAGACCCAGAAGACAACTAGAGAGCATGTTAACTTGTTTTCTGTCACAGGTGGAACCCAAAACAATAGATGATGCAATTTAAGATGCTGATTGGATTACAGCCATGCAAGAAGAGCTCAATAATTTGAGAGAAATGAAGTCTGGGAACTTGTTGACAGACCAGACATTGCAAACATCATTGGAAAAAAATGGGAATTCAGAAACAAGATGGATGCACAAGGAACTGTTGTCATAAACAAAGCAAGACTAGTTGCAAGGAGTTACTCTCAAGCTGAAGGCATAAACTATGATGAAACCTTTGCACCAGTAGCAAGATTGGAAGCAATCAGACTCTTTCTTTCTTTTGCAGTAGGAGTTTGTGCAAGATTTCAAGCTCAAACTTAGGAATCTCACTTACTAGCAGCTAAGAGAATCATCAAATATTTGAAGCAAACAATCAATGTAGGAATTTGGTATCCAAAATATGGTGGATTCAAACTGATATCCTATTCAGATTCAGACTATGCTGGATGTAAGATTGATAGAAAAACCACTTCAGGAACTTGTCAGATGCTAGGCAGCAGACTAGTATCATGGTTTAGCAAAAGAAAAATTCTATATCCACTTCAACAACTGAAGCGGAATATATAGTAGCAGGTTGCTGTTGTGCACAACTATTATGGATCAGACAACAGCTAAGAGACTATGGCATAGAAGAGAAGACAATTACAATAATGTGTGACAACACAAGTGCAATTTCAATCACAGAAAAAATCTTGTACTTTACTCAAGAACAAAGCATATTGATGTGAGACATAACTTTATCAGAGATCATGTGGAAAATGAGATGTTATCTTGAGATACATACCTACGGAAGATCAACTGGCTGATATATTCACAAAACCACTATGTTATGAAAGATTTTGTATGTTGACAACTGAGTTGGGGATGATTGAAATTGATTGAGTTATAAAGAGCAGCTAACTGGAGTAATCAGTAGAGTAACTCCACCAGCTTAGTGAACCTTTGCGAATTTGGGTGCGCTCACTTGGCAGGTAAGGCACTGGTAACCAGCGGAGTTCACTTCTCTAATTGTTAGGAACAGTTTTATAGAGCAGCTCAGTAAAGAAACCACTCAACCGGTCAGTGACCAGCCTAGTCACTTCACCGCTATAAACTTGGAGAATAACAAAGAAAAGTGTAAATAAAATCAGTTTTATACATGTGACAAATCAAAGAATTCAGGGAGAATTATTTTATGGAAGATTGCACATGTGGATATTATATTGCACTCGTGGTGGCTATTTTTGAATTGAAGGAATGATGGCAATGCCTCGATTCGGGATTTATCATTACATACCTCAATCCACTCTCCAACTACACTCAAAATCGTGATTTATACACACAAATTCATGCCATTACTCCACAAAATTTTTCCATATTCAACCGCATTCACACTATCAAAATTCTCCTATATAAACAACACTTAGAGATTTTCAAAAAATTTCTACGCTATATTGCATTTTGTAAACCTTATTTCTCTAAAAAATCAAAGTTTTCTCCTCCAAAATATTTCGAAGACAATGGCTTCATCTTCTTCAAATACACAAACTGGAAAGCAATATGAGAATTGATTATCACTGGATCGTTCTTCCGATCTAAGCACTATCTAGAATCATGCAACAAAGATCCTTAAGCACAAAGACTATCTAATGGATGTACAAATCTGGGGCTGATGACCTCCTTGAATCCCTCAATCTCAGGGATATTCTATGAGAACTTGATAGCTTTCTGGAAAAAACGCAAAGTTCATACCCAGTGAGAAGAAGGGTAATCCAGATTGCATTGTGAGTAACATGTTTGGACGGAAAGTGGTTATCACCCCTGGTCTCCTCCATAGATGTCTAAATCTCTCAAGCACCGGTCCAGTAGATGTGAAGAAGATGCAAATCGACATCAATGCTTTCTGGGCTGAGATAGCCAAGAATCCAAGAAAGGGAGGCAAGAAATTGAACATCTCTAGATCGGCACTCAAATGACCTTTTGCCGAGTTTACTCTTCTAACCACAAAGAACATTAAGGGAAAGAAGGGTTCAATGGACAACATGGCCGAGGTCAGAATCAAACTGATGACTGTTATCTACCAAGGCCTTCAGTTCAACTGGTCGTTGTTCATCTTCAACAGATTGAAGGAACAACTTCAAAGAGAGATTGATCTAGGCGTTTTGGCAGAAAATAGAGGCCAGCAGAAGCAAGGTGTTTTCTAGGAAAGGAAATCGTATGGGATTCCTCTCCAACTTTTTTATCAATTCAAAGTGCAACCTATTCAACTGCACAAATTACATGTGGCCAAGGTAATTTTTACCTATGTTAAATCATCCCAGAAACCACAACACACATCAGGAAGGAAGAGAAAGCTAGTTGCAAGCAGCAGTTCAGAGATTGGAAGACGAACAAGATCCCAAACAGCAAAAGCTCAACAAGGGAGTCTACTAAGCAATTAAGATATACCCATTGTAATAAATGAAGATGAAGAATATCAAAAGTAAGAAGTTCATCCTGAGGGTGAAGACGAGGATGAGGAAGCATATTACTTGACTCTATCAGATGAAGACGGAGAAGAGGATGAGGATGATGAAGAGAAGATCAAGAGATGTAAAATGATCATCACAATGATGATCAAGCCGAAGATGCAGATTCTGATGATGTTTTGACACTCCAAGAAGTAATTCAAAGGAATAAAACTAGTGATGACCAACAGTTGAGTGAGCCGGCTGAAGAAACTCACTCAGCTAATCCTGAAAGGACCCCTTACATTGACCAAGTGGGAACACCAGCTGAAGCAGCTGAGACTCCAGTCCATGAAGAAGAAGCACAGTCCCCACCAGACCTTGGAAATGAGGACCACTTTCAACAATCTCTATCTGATGTATAGATTGAAGAAGAAGTGGAACCAGCTGATGCACCTGCACCAACACGTGAAGATACAGAAAGAGCTTTCAATCTGGATATCAATCCACTGATTGTGGGCATGGAAAGGAAGTATCTGAGTAGACAAAATCTCAAAACTGCACTGAAAGGTAATGAAAAACCTCCATGCATCACAAGATGAAGGCTCTAATCAGTCATATCAAAGTCAAGATGCAGTGATGGAAAGGCGAGGAGACTTACTCTACAATCTGCAGCATCTAATTCCCCATCATGTCCAGACAAATCTAGAATTCTTGGCAGAGACACTTGAAGGCAAACTCAAACCCATGGTGGACACTCTGAATGAGCATACTCAACAAATTCAAACCATGGATGAGATCTTGGATCACTCAGGAAAGCAGCTTAACACTCTCATCCAAGTATCTGAAGCAACCAACAAGATTCTGGAAGAAAAGTTTGATACTACCAAAAAGGGGGAAGGTAGCGGTAAGCCTGAAAGCTCCAAAGGCAAAGGCATCAGGTTTGAAGAGAAGAAGTAACCTTTTGATAATAACTTTTGCCTTTGAATAATTTTGCTTGAACTTATTTTGTTACCGTTCATGGATGAATAAAATTGCTAAGTTTTATTCCTTATCATATGAAAAATGTTTACTAATGTTCAGGCTTATGAGGGTTTTGGTATCATCAAAAAGGGAGAAATTGTTAGGAACATTTATTGTGTTTTGATGATGGCCATACTAGCTGTTATAGCAAACCTGAAATAAGTTAGAAATCTATGTATAAGTCTTTACTTAGAGTCTGCCATGTTGTATAAGTTCATTCAGACAAGTATTGTACTAGTTGGTAGGATGGCTAAGTGAAACATAAATCCGGTAGAGTAAAGGCAGCCAAGTACCAGCAGAGAAGCATGATGACATATGGATTGACTTATAACCATGAAAGTCTGTGATGACCATGGATAAGTCTAAGTTATATTACAAGTGATGAAATCTCAATTGATAAATATGGTGTACACTGATCTCACACAAATCAAGATCAGTGAAGTGCAAGAAATGCCTGAAATGATCAAAGAAATCAAAGAAAGAAGTAAACCGGCAAAGTAATCTGTCTACCTGCTATGTAAGAAATAGCGGCAGAGTCACTTAACCGGTCAATCAACGGTTAAGTGAAGGAACAACTGAGTAAGATATATCATCTATACATATTCAGAACGTGTGAAAACAAGAAGATCAAGCATTCAACGCTGAATCAATCAAGGAGGGATTCTTTGATAGACGTTTGAAGAAAAACCGGATCACTGCAATCAAGGAGAATTAAACTAGGAGGAATCAAGAATTAAATCAAAGATTATTCTCCACATTAAAAAGCCAACGGACGAAATTTCAAATCAAGGATTATGAAGGCTATAAATAGAAGGCTTTGACAGAAAATAAGAGAAGAAATACACATAGAAAATCAAGCTGAAACTCTGTAAAAATCCTAAGCCTTCTTACTAAATCTAAAAGAACACATCTAGTGATCAACTCAGAACTTGTTGAGTATTTTGTGGTTCTAAGTTAAAGTGTTGATTAATTTTCAAAGTCCCCTCTTTCGTGTTTAAAGCTTTTAATGTGTCCTTATCAGTACTTATAGTACATCATGTGTTACTAACCGGCCCTGAAGCTACATGCTTACATAAAAGGCCAATATCTTGTGTTTATTGTGCCACAGGTACATTGCATGAGGGAAATTGGCATTTCAGGCAACTGTAGCAACACAATTTTTTTTTAGGTGTGTCAGACCCTCTAATTTTTTTTCGAGTAAAACGTCCACATTTGGAAGAAGTCGTCCATATTGGGTCAAAAACGTCCAAATTTGTACGCATATCGTCCAATTCCATTGACATGCATTTAACCGTCTAAAATACACAAAAAAATACACAAAAACCGTCCAAATATGGACGGAACCGTCCAAATTCGGACGAAAACCGTACACTTTT